>JZLH01S0065798.1:18244-42559 GCA_001188425.1 Eucidaris tribuloides | reverse complement strand
GAAAAAAAAATCAAGGTGGTGGGACATGTCGCCCCCTCCCCCTTCCCTGGATCGCAACCCATGCTTTGAGGTGAGGGGCATGCCACTATCTGTGACACTTGGTCACTGATCAATGCTCACTAAACCAACCTGTACCTAATAAGGCATGCAACATCCAAGATGCCAGGCAAACCATGCAAGGAGTACCTTTAGACTTACGGCCATCATGGATTGATTAGTTTGTCTTCGATACCATAACCATGGTTCTCTCTATTAAGATACATGGTGGAAAAAACATGGTGCCATGGATCAACTATGGGTTACTCCAACGGTACAATGGTTCCACAAAAGGTGACAGTTAAATATGATGGTACCAAACCACAAAGACAATGTGACTCCCAGGAACCATGAAGTATTAGTCACTTGATACCACAAAATAACACAAGAGGCATCTTTGACAAGTCATGAATATTAGGGAGATAACAAAACTCTAGCAAGATTGTGCATCCCTCACACATGCAACAGAGATGTCTCTGGTTCATGTTCACAGTGTTTACAATTGTACAGGTAGGGACTGACACTAGTATTTGCCCACTTGCTGGGGTTAAGTAAAGTTTGCTTCTGGGCAGGTGAAAATTTATGAACATTAATCTACTTGCCAAAATGGGCAAGTAGAAATTAAATCAACTCTAAAATCAAGAGAGTATTAAAGATTTGTGTTTTTCAATTCAGTATCAATTCTGTGCAAAAACAAAACAAAAACAAAAAACACTTTCAACAATGTACTGCCTCTGAAGTAACACAATTATCAAGCACTTTTGTTCACTTGGGCAAGTAAAAATTTGTTGTTTGTTGAGGCAACTAAATGAATGAAAACAAAAAGTTTTTTTGCCTGATTGGGCAACCAGCCAATAGGTTTAGTGTGGAGCCCTGGTACAGGTGTTGTAACATTCAATGATCCCTGGAATGAATGACAGTGGTATTTGTTTGGCAATGTGTGATAGTTGGAGGAATAATAGTACCTTTAATTCCTTTATTGATAACATTCTGCTGAGGGTGCCCTTTCCCGTCTCAATAAATATAAGAAACAATATCAGTAGATAAGATAAAGTATACCACAGGAGAAAGTGAGTTAGTTTACAAGAAAGTAGGAGAAAGAATATACTCCAGAGAATGATCTTCAATAATAGGTTAGTACTACAAAGTACTGTGATAATAAAAGCTACCAAGTGACTATTAGTAATAAAACATGTCAAAGATGAAAGAATGTTCATGGACATTTAGTAATTTTATGATAAAACGATGCAAGCAAACAATACCCATACCCACTTCCAATAAGACATGACATAATTCATGAATATTCATTTTTACACTTGTAACAGCCAACCAATGAGTGAAGTTTCCTATTTGCGTAATACGCTTATAAGACCTTTCATTGATTCGTTCTTATGAACACGGACCAAACACTAGCCAGGATTGTGCCTTCACAATATATTATGAATGTGATAAACCTCATTTGCTTATTTTTTTCTTCAAATAGTATCAAAGTACTACAAATGAACCAATAAAGTATATAACATAATGCAATTTGTGTACTAGTTGTAAGAATAATCTTGAAATAAGTTTTAACATGACATACAACATACAATTTCAAGACAATTCTTTCACCACATTTCATAATGATGTCCAACCTTTTACATTGAATTAGATAGCTAAACACCACATATTTTTTTAATAGAATCTATAAATCCAATCAAATGAAATCAGTCAAAAATATTATGTTGTGATCAATTAGGTTCATAATATCTCCAGTCTTCTTGCTGGTGGAGAAGAATCTGCAGCAAAACTTCTTATTCCTTTTGAAAAACTTTTAATACATTCAATTCTTAAATCCAATAAGAATTGTTTCAAGGACAGTTACAGTCTCATAAGCTGTAGAATTTTCTTTTGTTTTTCATAAAATCAGTCATGAAATTGGAAACTACTATAATTTGTGAAAAGTAATGGTACTTTCTGCCTACATAGTCTTATACTTAACACTTATATTGACAGAGTAATGTCATTCAGTATCAACATCATTTTAATTAATGATTTCTAATCAAACAGCATAGCAACAAGAACCTTAAAATACAGTGTAGTAATATTGTTTTATTTAGAAATTTGAAAGAAATAGATCAGCATGTTTGCAGAATTTCATTAAAAAGAGTTTGAGTAAAGCTACCTTGCAATGAATATACATATGCTTTCACACTTTGAAACACCCATGACTTTATAAAAATTTAAAACGGTCATTTATATATCAGGCACCAGTTATACAGCATGGGGCAAAAGTGCATCAAAACACACTGTACCTGTTCTCGGGCTTGTGAAATTTAGGCTAAAAGGAGAAAATAACATTGTAATCATCACTCTTATTATCCTTTGTATAGAGTTCTGGATTAGTTATTCCATTACAAAATATAAAGAAATGATTGTGTGATACTTATTGCTGAAATTTGACGGAAGGTTGCCTTCTTTGGTTGTGCAGGAAATTAAAGTGATCAGAAGTAATTCTGTGATAAGTTTGATTTTTGTTTAAAAGATTGTGGTTCAATGGTAATGCCCCCTAATTATTGTGTTTGAATAATTAATTTGAATAAGGAGCAATTCTGAAACAATATAGTACCAAGAATGCTGTGCGTTTAAATTGGTGAAATTGAATGTGTAATACTACACAGTGTGCCAAGATATTATCACTTTATCACTGCGCAACAGAAACAAAAACAGGAATCTATAATAAGAATGATTTCATTAAGATTGTGTATTCACAAAATGCTTTGAATTTTGTGGATGAATATTTAACTGAATTTCACAGATTCTCAGTACAAAATAAACATTAAGGCCAGTCCATCTTCATAAATGTTGTTGAATTATAGGTCACAAAACTGGTTAAGTGTTTCAGCTTCAATATATATCTCTGAATGAGAAACTTCGTAAAGCCTGCTAGGAATGCGCTCAACAGCGTTTTGATTGGGTTGTGATGTCAAAGGTCATCTCAGCTATTACAACACTATTCTAGTGAGTTGGTGCTTTCATCTGTGTATTGTTGTGTCAACAAAAGTGCTGTTGCTTTACAATTTGACATGAGGGCGGGGTTTCTGTCCAAATGATGACAAATATATTCAACATATTAGTAGTAACAGGATGTAATAATGTTAGTCACTAGTGGCAGTGGTATTTGACAAATACTGGAAATACTGAACTGTACACTAATTTTTAGGATAAAAGTAATCTTCTTAGGAAACTTGGTTGAATAAAGGTGGGTGGCTTACCTCATGTGGGTTGTCATGGTTACGGGATCTAAATATTTTGGTCATCTGCTTCGCCATGTTTGACCTTTTACTTCTGCCTTCTGTAGTTGAATCTGTACTCTAAACATGACCAACAAAGACAAAAAGTAGGAGGTATACATAGAAACACATTGTTTTCTAGCTATCCTGATTCACATATACATGTAGGATTTGCAGAGAGGATGAATTTTATGAATACCATACAAAGCAAGCCTCTTCTTTAAATCAACATTTTTTGTGTGTGGTCATTTCTAGTTGATTTTCTGCTGTGACCACTAAATGAAGGTGCCATGCACTGAGTACTAATAAATTGAATGACATACAATGCCATGATTTCAACTTGAAAATGGAATATGGTAACTATTTGATTATTGATTTCTGTTATAAAACACTAATATTAATGTGTATAAATACATGAATGAAAATAAGCAACAACAGCAATTGTACAGATTATTTCCTTGGCAGGAATTACAAACATCACTTTTCTTCTTTTGCAGCTGATGTCATGGTTTTAACACATCATCAATTTTTTACCCGACAGAGAAAATACTACAGATGCCTGCAAAATGATTCCATCTAGAATTTTGTTTTGCCAGGCATGGAAGGGGGGGGGGGGGGTTCTAGAGCAAGGGCTTGGGGAATGGCCTTGATTCTTCTTGGTTTTAATAGTTTTAACACACCAGAGGAAGCCCATCTGAACAAACATTTTAAACTTATCATAGAATGAGAGTGAAACAGCTTATTTGCTGCAATCTTATTTTTAAACTGCAATTCAATTAATTTAATCTTTACTTATTGAAAAACAACACACAAAACCAAGTTTGTCTCAATAAAAGTTTTCTAAAGAACAGGTGGTAATTGGGGTTTGATTTCTGACATTTTCAATCATATACATGCAATTTTTTTCTGTTACACATCCTGAAGATTTTGACAATTTGTTAATTTCAGGAATTTAAATGAAAATTATGAAATGCATCTCCCTTTTGCAGCATTGTATCCAAGGCCGGCCTGAAGGCCAATTTCTGCTGGCCTTGATCTTGGTCTCAGTCTGAGTCACCTGTACAAACCCTATGGAATAGTTGTGTTTTGGGTGGTCTTGCTGTTGTTTTGGACTACGTACCAAGTTGAGGTTGAGTGTGTTTCTGGCGGGTAGTGTCGCCGTGCCCCCACCCTCGGGAAACTGGATACCAGGGGGGAGGTTGTCCTCGTCGGTGACGGCACTGAGTTTGGCGTCAAGCAACGCGAACTGGACGGTGAGTTTGGCCTCCTGACATCGTAGCTCCTGAATCTCTCGACTCACATCACGGTATGTCCTCTGTTTGGAGACAAGGCTGGAATAACATGGAAAATGTCAGTGCTAAATCTAGTTGGCCTATTAATTTTGTTCATTATTGGGTGGTTACAAGACAATTTCTAAATCCAATATAAGTATAATAAAAAGGTTCTGGACCTGGATATTAGAGTTACGTTGGCAATTAACAATATTGAATTAAAGTAGGACCCTGATAGAAATTGAGTCCATAGAAAACTACACAACAAATTTGACACTAACAACAGTTTCTAATAATTGCACAACAAATAAGAAATTTTTTACAGCAAAATTTTTTTCAGCAGTAACCTTAAACAGCATATTTGTGTCTGGTATCGTTATATCCTGAACTGATGACTACCCCTAATAGTTTTTCTTTTTAACTTACAAACTGATTATGTATACCACATTACCTTTGATCTCAGTTTTTTGCAGTTTTGAAACTCTTAGAAACAGGTATGTTTATGTCAAATATTTTCCAACTTATTTGAGATATCACAATTGTGTGTGTGTGTGTGTGAAATGGGAAAAATATGCACATTTTCTATTCAAAATCTATCACTTCCCGAAATTCATTTTAACTTCAAATGTCTTAACAATACGTCATTTTCAAACGTGAGTGACACGACAATTTGAGAGTCGCAAGGGCTCAAATCTTCCCACTTGGAGGTTATAAATGGATGGACTACCATATTAGGTACAATGAAGGACTGGCATGTGTCATCACCAGTTGGATTTAAATTCTACAATTTGTCAAGTAATTATGATTAAAAACTGGTGCGTGAGTGACAACAAATTTTGGACATGGGTGCCTGACCATTATCAGTTATGGTTGGATTCATACCAAAGTAGTTCTCCAAGAGTACCATGAGTCCTTGAACATGTGCATAATTAGATTACCTATCTAACATATGTAGTCACAATCAATCATTCCCTCTCTGTGGCAAGTGGTCCCCTCTTACATGCCATGAGTGACACAACAAATGCAAAAATACCCACATTAACATTAAATTACCCTTGTACTAAATTCACTGTGTTACAAGATATAATAAATTATTTTATGTAATTGTCATGGAAAACTATCATCTAAGATATCTAGTTTCAAAATATTGATTTCTCGCCAGTTTTACTTTTCACCCTCATGTCCACATTTGTTTGAAAATGGCCAATAGCAAAATGGAAATTAGTTTTACACATGACACTTTCCTCCAACATGCATGTTTAAAGTTGACAGCGCACTCCAAAAGTTGCTTGATGTGACACTGTTTTAAAAGGTTTGACAAGATAAGACTAGAAATATCACTGAAGGTGATTAATACACCCACTCCATTATGTCCCTGACTTATTCGCATTAATATGCCATTACCAAGGCAATGCAGTTTCCCATGCATTCAAAAAAATTGTCTTGCACATCTTCACCCCAAGACCAATGTGTGCCAAATTTCTTTAGCATTGGTCAAAAACTGAGGAAGTATTTCGATTCGTTTGATTTTTACCTGATTTATTGCCACAATAAGCCATTACCATGACAACACAGTTTCCGACACTGTCAAAACATGCAAAAAATATGTCTTGCACATCTTCACCCCAAGACCAATGTGAATCCCAAATTTCATGAGCATTGGTCAAAAACTGAAAAAGTAGTTTGATCCAGAAAATTTGCAACAGAATTGACCGCCTTCCCGACCACCCAACCGTATGCTGATTCCCATATAACCCATTCAAACTTTGTTTACGGGGGTATAATAATTGATGGAGTACAACTTCAGTTTTAAAACTCACTCTAATATAGCGCCCTCTTCTTTGGGTGATGATGGTATTGCTCGGATCTCCTCGTCTAAACACTTCAATTCTTGTTTCTTCTCCACCAGTCTCTCTTTTGTGTTCTTCAATAGTTCATCTAGTGATGAATGCCTGCAAGCACACAGCATCAAGAAGAACACAAGCAACAACTGCATTACATTTCTCACTTACATGGAATAGATGCAGATGTTTTACATTGTGGAGGTTTTGATATCTGAGCTTGAATGGACAAATATACATCAGAGAATACAAAACATTGGAAAGTTATGCTACCACTGGCAAGATGTGTATGTATGGATAACTATCAACAGGAATTAAGCATCCTGCCAACTACTAATTGAAACACATGAGTCGGGGGGGGGGGGGGCAAGTTAAAACCGAGTACTCCTAGATTTTCACTTTTTAAGCACTTAGAATGATCATTTTCAAATACAATTATTCCAGGGTTTCATTTTCAGAACTTATGACAGACACTTCTAGCATGGTTGATTATTTAGCTCAGACTTTTTACACTGAAAACACTACTAAATGATACCTTTAAGACAGAGTCCTTTTGTTAATTAATAAATAATCACCATATTTATTGAACAATAATACAGAGAAAACGTACACATGAATAAGCAATGCAAACAAACTAATGATTAATATAATTACAATACCATGCCATCCTGCAATCATTGAGACATGTTATCTTCACAGCCTGTGAAAATACTTCTACGTACTTTACAAACACAGGGCTCGACAAACCCAGGTGCCCGAGTGCCCAGGGCACCTGAAAATCGTGGTCGGGCACTCAGAAAAAAAAAGGACATGTCCAATTGGGCAGTGCCTTTTTTTTTTTTGCAATGATCAATTGACAAAAAACAAGTGACATCTAGATCAATTGTCACTCAATGCAGTCTGTTTGACAATTCATCAAGTGATTGCAAAAATATTCTTGCATACAAACAAGATCTTCTCTCTTCTGATGCTTTGATTGCAAAATGGTCACCAACATGCATGCAAAGTGCTCGATATGTTCGGGCGACGCATGCACATATATGTACGAACTGATGCTATACATGTGTGTGTACATATGTAGCATGTACATATGTAGCATGCACATATGCCTGCCCCAGCCGCACGCTAGCTCGCTATTAGCCCCTCCTCTTACAATGATTCCTTACCACGTGCAGTTGGCCGCTAAACCTTATTAAAGTATGTGTATGTACGCACCTAAATTTAGGATCTGTAACTAGCTACGTATGTGTTGGTTCAATTTGCTGTTGAAGTTTCTCACTGGGATATGATTTAATGGTGGAAAAATTTGGGCACTTGGATTTTGCTGTCTGGTACTTGATTTTTCAATTACGTGCCCGACAGGCAGGCAAAAACAAACATTTTTCAGGCCTGCACACATCCAGTTAAATTCCTTGGCTGATATTCTAGAAAGCAGACTAACTTAGTAGGCTGATTAATTATGGAATGTTAGGCACCTGTTCTATGAAACACCATTTCAAAAATGAAAATGTTGGGGCCTTAATCTGTAATAAATGACTAATAACCATGTAATTTTTGTCAAAAAAATTAATAGGAATTTTCATTTTTGCAACCTGTTACCTGTTATTATTATAAATTTTAATAATTAAACATGAAACAAAAGTGTAAACACTTAGAGTTCCATAGAACAGGCTACTAACATTCCACAGGTAGTCGGGGGACTCAGTTAGTACACTTTTCGAGAATACCAGCCAATATGTCATACTTTTTCTTTCTTAATGGAAAAGCTTTACACATCAGCAACACACATACAACAAGGAACAAAAACTGTACTTACGAGTGTTGAACTGCTTCAATAGTTAGGCAATCAAGTACTATATTATTTTCTTTGAGGTCATCTGAGAATTCTTCCATGGCTGAATTATCAAACTGGAAGGTCTCCATTGCTGGGGGTTCCATTCTAGAAAACAAAGAGTAAAAGTTAGACTCAGAGATTGTGTGTTTAAGTGTGTATATGTGTATATAGGTGTCTGTGTGTCTATGTTGCACAAGACAAAGAGCTGAGGGCTTCAGATCTCCCTTCTCACTTTTTCATCCCCATCCCTCCCCCTCCTTCCTGCATTCCTTCCTCCAAAATAAAAATCAAATACAGTGACATCAATCTTTGACAGATGTGAAAAACCTGTTGGAATTTGGTTAAAATGCACTTTTGCCTAATTTCAGTCATGGTTCGGACCTCTTTCGGTATTTTTTTACTCCTATTTCTTCATCTTCTGGTCATGTTTGTATTTGACTGATGTGAAAAACCTGTTGGAATTTGGTTAAAATGCACTTTTGCCTAATTTAAGTCATGGTTCAGACCTCTTTTGGGTTTTTTTTTACTCTTATTTCTTCATCTTCTGGTCATGTTTGTATTTGACTGTAATTTGCTTAATACATCCCATTTAGATGTTAAAAACACATCATACAGACAAACGTACAACCCTACAGCAAGGCTAAGACATAACACCATCTCAATTTAATAGCACAACAATGAGACAGAAACTTCTAGTTCTAAGCTTTGCTTCAAACTTCATGTATACTACACAAGGTAAGTACACAGATGAATTCCGTTTTCAATGATTTCTCAGGTACCACTTTGTGGTGGAGGCAAAGAAAAAGTTTAACTTACTCATCCTTCTCAATATGCAGAACATTGACTTAGATCATTCTGGCTCTGACACGCTCCTTAGATATAGCACTTACAAGATGTATATATACATACCTGTAATTTTCTACAAAGCTGAGGTATTCTTTCTCCGGTCTTATCTCCACCATATTGTGCATGATGGTGTTATAGTGTGACAGGAACTTGCCTGATGCAGAGTTGGTGAGATTACAATGTTCTACCAGAACTTGTTTCCTATATAACAGAAAAATGGAAACACAATGACATATACGACAGAAATTCAGTTACCATACACAGTTTTTCTTTTAAATTTACACTTTTAGTGGAACCTATAGTTTCCAATTTCAATGTAGGTCGCACTATCCTTTGGGCTTTACACAGTAAAGACAGCAAGTCAGGCACTTCCCAGTTCCAATCAGTGAAGAAGTTAGTGTTTTAACTTTCTTGTTCTTGGCAATGTCCTGTTTTATTTCTACCACTTAAAAATCAAATGGATCTGTTAGATTAGTTCTTCATGAACAACTTTTCATAATTATCTGTTAACGTAGACTAGTTTCAAGTTCAGTGTATTAGTTGAACTTCTTTTACAAATTTGGTCTTTTAAGTATGGAAATACTAAAATCCTGAAATACAACATTTTAAAGTACTTCAGTAAAAACTGAAACACTCAGATCCTGTGATCTAACAGATGAAAATAAAGATTGCGCATTTGTACTGAGAAAAACTACAACAAAATCACCTCTTTAAGTACTGTAACAAAATTTGACTAAGATACATATTTTTAGAGCTTCATGTTTTCATGAAATGACACATGTTGACATTTATGAGAGGCCTCATTCACCGGCTTGGATAGTTCACATCCTTCACTACTAAGTGGAGAGATTTTAATGTATCGTAAATGTTGAAACATTCTTCACAAAAAATAACAGTTCGGTGAGTGGTAAAACTTGAGCAAATGGCCTTAATAAATGCAATTATTTCATCAATTATTTGAAAAACTACAGGAAGTATGAATCCAAAATTTTTAACAGGTACTTCTATGTGTTTTTCTTAATACATGAATCAACACTGAGCAAATAGGGTAACATGTAAAAAGCAATGACACTTCTTTTTTTAAAATCTGATTTGCCACAATTGCTATAGTCACAACAAATTTGTTTTGGCCATGACAAACTATTTGAAAAATATGCCTCATCCCACCCCTACAACAAATGAAATGGAATGACCAATGTGTATTTCACACATTTATTCACCTCTGTGCCAGGATTTGCTATAGCCATGTCATTGCCACCAGTACTGAAAATAGTGTAGGTCCTCTTAACTTTGCGTGCATCCTTTACCATTGTGTACACGCCCTGTGTAATTTGAGTGTGCATACACGATGGGAATACTCCCACCCCTACTGAGCAAATTATATGATCAAAGATTTTAACCTATCAAAAAAAATTGATGCAGGTATAACACACTATCTCCACAGACTCCAGCCCAATATATCTTTAATAGCACTAGTCTTCAACAGCCTAACCCGCTGGAGACCGAGTACAAGTTAACTCATGTTGGGGTCTATGGAAAATGCATGTTATAGTCAAATCAAATCATGTCCAATGGGTTGGTATGAAATAAAAAACATGGTGCATCAGCAAAGGGTGCAATCCCACAATGCACAGGGTGTCAGACTTACAACTGAGCGACTTGGCTCTCCTGCGTCTGTTGAAGACATTCCAGTAACCTGGGAAGGATGTTGTTACGGTAGTGTTCCTGGTGAAGGGTGGCGGCCCTCAATGATAAGATGTAGTTGTTGTGGGACATGTGAAGTTTGACCACGCTCTTCTTGTACTTGTCTTTGGCTCTCTCGATGTCCTTCAAGCCTTTGCCTACAAAGGTCAAAGGTCATTTTTTGATCAGTTCAATTAAATTCATTTCAATTTAGTTTGTATTGAACTTATCTATTGATATAAATAAAATACAAAATATAATGCAATAATACATGTACCAAGACTTACATTTACAGGTAAGTAGGATAAGTGGCAAAAACATAAAAAGACTAAAATTTATAAACTACCAATGAAAACTACATAGAACAGAGTTCATAAGGATGGAACTTCAATGAATACTTGAATCATCTTTAAGTGTCTTTTATTAGATATATTGAATGCTTTGTTATCATTTAAAAATCATGTATTCAATCTGTACCATGCAAAAATACATGTAAATAAATGAAATGAAATTATACAAAAGATGTGAAGGTCAAATAGAACATGTAGTGTTTTTGTTACCAACAGCCTTATATATCAAGTACGTATTACAAAGAAATATGGTAAATGTTTAAAATGACTTAATACCTTACAAGCAAGAATCACACAGCAATAACATGAATGTATGCATGAATTATTGATCAATGTCTTCCAATTTTCATAGTGTTACAGAGATATCTGCAGACATTATTAAGCATTATGGACACTTGATTTTAAAAAATGGTAGAACTTCTTTGGGCTATATAAGTTCGAATGGATAAATAAACTGACAAGAACACACACAAAATTGACAATAAGGCTGTCAAAATCATATCAAAGAATGAATATCATCTTGATAATAAACATCAACCAGATGATTTGCTTCTAACATTACAGTCTATAGGGTAAACCTGGTCACTCATCATAGATTTTCACTTTTTTAATGCACTTAATAATGGTTTTGAAATGCAATTTTTTTTTCAGGCCTTCATTTTACATCATTCTAGAGACATTGACAACATGAAGGGCAATGAAGCTTAGATCATTTTAATTAGAAGTATTGCTAAGTAATACCTTTGATTAAATAGATGTATTTATTAAATCTATCATATTTTTTTTCTTTAAATATCCAGTGAGGTGGCTACCCTTGTTGACAATCTACATGTAGCTGAGACATATTTTGGTATAATTCAACCTTCATGCATTACTTTTTGGATATCACACATGGTGGTATAAAATTATCATACAAACATGTGCATTCTCTCCTGTGAGGAGAGGGTGTAGTTACATTTAATATTCTACATCACTTAAAGGTAAATGACATGATTGGGGATAGTCCTCAACTTGGGCTGAAACTACTCTCGGATCAAGTAAACTATGCAAGGATTCTCCTGTAAAAATCTTGTAGTCAAACGTTGACTCATTCTAAAATAAACAATGTCAATATCACTCGTAGCACGGAAACCTGCTGTGTGGCTATCTATGGGGCTTATTTTTATCGTCCCCGGATAAAATTAAGATACTCCTATGTTTATGCTTGATTCTCCTTAAGTAAACAAATTACAGACAAATCCTCCCAGGTGGGAGATCCACTCCTACTAGTGTATACTTGGTATATATTTCAACTCATTTGGTTCTTGAGGCATTTTCAAGTGTTCCCAATCATGTCATTAACCTTTAACTTTCTGAGTCACTAAAATAAACAGTTCAAGCATTTGATCTTTTAAATTCTGGAGGTAGCTACCTCCAGAATTATAAACACAGAGTACAGCAAAAATATGAAGACCATCAATTCTCTCTGCAAACCTTTAATCAAACATATGTTTAATAATACATATTTGAAATAAGAAGATCCGTAATAAATGTTCATAATAAATCAAATCAAATCTCACTACTCACATCCTGGTGTTAAAAGCTAAAATGACAAAACCCTGATATTATGTCAATGTTGATTTACCTTTGGTCAGCTGTTCCTCATATTTTAATTTGCTTTCTTTCGCTTCTCTGGCTGCTTTTTTGTAAGTACTTAAGTTATCTTCCACTTCCTTCTTGGCCTGTGAGGATATATAAAGCGCAAAGAAAGAAAGAAAGATACTCAACAAAAAAACAACACCAAAGAATTAACCACTTCACCCTAAAAAACAAATTTCTTTTCTTCTGTATGTTATTATTTTCAAAGTAAATTGGAAAAATTCAAATTTACCTTAATTCCACTTTCTGTTGCAATCGTTCGTTGGGTATCTTCCAAAAACTAAATATAAATAAAATCTTCTAGAAGTAGAAGAGTCTCTCCAGAGACTTATGGACAGCTCTATGCACCTGTCTAATATGCAGAATTGTTTTACTATTATGAATCTTGGATTTACACATGCAGTAGGGAGTTTTTAGTACAGGTTATTGTTTGAGCTGTGTATTTTGTTGGAAAGTTTAATTTAAAATGAGACACACCGCATTTCTCAAATGTTTGGGGATTCTTATATTGCAGAGTACTAGATATGATCCAGATAAGATCTCTTATGAATATTTTTCGCAAAGTCATCAGACTAAAACTTTGTGATAAATACAGCTGACAGAGAAGACGGGGCAAAGATATTTGTAACATGAATATGATCTGTAATTATTTACCTCTCACAAATCAATGAAGCAGAAAATTGCATCAAATCTTTTTTGAGTCTCAATTAGCCAAACTATACGTAAGAGAAAAATGTGACACCAATCCCATATCACACATAAACTTCTCACACTTGAAAATGCTACAGAGAATATGTTCCATTGAGTACACTCATTTAACAGTTCAGTTTTTCAGAAGACATTTGGTATATCTTTTTTTTTTAACTTAACTTTTAAATGAGTGCACTTAATACACCATTTTTGTTAGCATGTCCAACATTACTCTGACAAATGGTGCTGCATTAAATTTAACCACTTAAACATGAAATGAGCAATGTATTGTAGGAAACAAATCTAAAACTTTAGATGTTTCTTTTCAGAACTGTTATGGCACAAGTGTGGCATTGATGTTGCCAAATTTACACTTTATAAAGTTTTATTTGAATCTGTTTAAGTATGGCTTTACCTGACACTTTAACACATTGTCATCATTGTCACATGATTAAGAAAATTAAAAACATACGACTTTGCCAACATTTATTACACTTTACAGCTTAGAGTAATAGGCTATTGTGGAGCTTCAAATTAAAAAATTGTCAAACTTTGCTATCTGAGCTACATAGTGGTGTTTGAATGGACAAATAAACACCCTAGAATAGAAAACTTTGGAAATTTATGCTGTCACTGGCAAGATATGACTGAATAAGCAATTAATACTCGGGGCGAGTAAAAAATAGCCTACATCCACACACAGTAAGTCTAAGGGAGGAAATGGGCAGGTGAATCCGGTCAACTTATGATTTTCACTTTTTCAAAGCACCAAATAATCATTTTGAAATACAATTTTTTTCAGGGCTTTATTTCCAGACCTTATCAAAGACACTTGGAGCATGGAAGATTATGTATCTCACATTTTTTAGCTGCAGTAAATGTTAGCCAGTGGCTTTAACTTTCAGTCCTGTACAAAATACACTACTGGGTTAACAGTTTTTCATTTGATATCATTACGGATATCACTTTTGGGGCTTGGTACTTTTGGAAAAGGTCATGTACGTCAATACGGAATGTGACAAAATTAACACAACAAAATGTTCAAGATAGTGGAAAAGTGTGGGACCTTGAAGGTAGAGGTGGGATATAGTTCACACACAACACAAACAGTGAAGGAAGCACAAGTTTAAAGGCACTGTATAACAATGTTTCCCTTTTAACAAATGTGAGCTACTAGTGTATTTGAGCAGGTCTAAAAAATGAAGCCATGAAAGAATTACAGTTTAAAATGATCATTAAGTGCTTTAAAAGAGTAAAAATCATTGAGAGACCATTACAGTTTTTCCCCATAGACTGCTGTGTTGTAGATTTTTTTATCGGCTGAGAATAATTCATGTGCCAATTTTTATCTGTAAACATTTTGCCAGTGACAGCATAACTGTATGAAATTTTGTGTTCTAGGGTGTTTATTTGTCCATTCAAACACTGTCAGATATGAAAGATAGCAAAGTTTGACAATTTTTTAAACAGGCCTTCCACAATGTTATATAGTGTCTTTAAAGGGAAACATCAGGATAGGGCTTAATTGTAAAGCTACCAGAATTAAACAAATGGTGATATATAACCAAGATATTAAACTGGATATTTCATCCTCACTTTTCAATTTCCACATTCTCATGCAGTTAGAACAAATGAAAATTAGGTTGTAGCAAGGTTAAGAACATTAGAACAGGTGATATACGTTTTGCTGGAATGATACGAAAAAAAAGCATACAAAAACTGCGTAACTTTGGTTAGGCACTTTATGACTAGAGTTTTTCCAAACTTTAACTGAGGATTTTTCATATATGCCAAGAATCTTATAAAGAACACCAATTTCCACAACAAATTAAAACAATAGGTTCCTTCTCTATTGACAGATTTCTAACATACATTACCACTCTCTTCCACATATCACAATTATGTTGTACACTTACCAAGTGCAAGGAAGCCACACTTTATCTTACAGTCACAATAATCAGTCTTTTTTGTTCAAATAAATTTCAGAACTGATTATTGATGTACACCTCTTTGAGGAAATAAGAGATATTACCATTTCAGGTAACTTTGGACAGTATGTTACAGGGAAACTATATTGAATACACATACTTAATGGGTTAGTTTTATACACATGTATGTATCAAAGTGATGAAACGAGGAAAAGAAACACAAAAATAACTGGACAAGCACTTTTGATTTATTCTCACCTAACAAATAAATTGAAAGCGTTTGTGAATTGACTTTATTCTTGTGTAAGCCTGGCTTTTTCCCCTTGTTTCAACACTTCATACATTGCTACTGCAGTTTGGATTTCTTTATTATAAAATAAATACAATGTACAGTCAAACCTGTCTTAGCCGCCACTCTGTATAGCAGCAAACTTGCATGTCGTGGCCATTAAAATGATTCCCCTGAGGACAAATCATGTGTTAAAGAACCTGTCTACAGCAGCCAACTGTCTATAAAGGCCATTTTGGGGGTTTCCATTGGCTGGCCACTATAGACGGTCTTGAAAAAATTGAACTGTAAAATGAGTATACTCGAGGAAACATTTTCAAATCAACCCAATTTACAGTAATGTTAATTGAATGAATTAATGAGCCACATTCTAATATCTTTTATTCTTCTCATTCAGTTCAATAATTGGTTATTGTATGGAAATGATATACGTAATAATCACTTAAACTTTACTTGGTGAATACTTTGTTCTCATCACTTAAATGTGGTACACTTCCACAATGACATACAAGGAAATGAAAACAGGTCCAACATTTAATATTCTTCATAACATTTTGCTTGGTTTAATATCATTTCCAATGAATGGACTCTATGTTTTGAAAAGTATTGAGTTTACAGTTCTGTTTTCAAAGATAATTCCGGAATATTACAGCATCTTTCCTATAGCTAGCCACCAACCTTCATTCTACACTGCTAATCATGAGTTTGAAGTATAAAACGACAGCATGGTTTACCTTCATGAACTCGGAGTCTATCCTGCTCCTTTCCTGCATGTACTGTCGTTTTGATTCCTGTCTGTCTCGTATGAGTAATGCCAGCTTCTCCACCAGACCCGCCACCTCTTCTGCATTGCTGCGAATTAACTTGTAGATCTTCTCTGTCTCATCAATTAAATTGTGCCATGCCTGCAAGATATAAGAACAAACATATGAAAAAAAATCTAAATATCTGACTAGCTATCTGCCCACCATATCTGTCTATACAGTGTACCTACCATATCTAAATTTATTTTGCATTCCAGAATACAGCATACATGTATATGCTTCAACCCTGTACTATGGGACGAGACATACATGTATGATTGACCTGAAACTTTAACCACGCTAAAAAAGTTATGAGATCAGTACTACCAAATCATACACAAGACAGGTTTTTAAACTAGAGCACTCGGCAGGGGAGACCCTTCGAGCACATGTATCCCCCGAACCCGTCCCTTCACCTCCCATTTGGATAAATTAGAAATACAACATGGCATCTTATAAAAGTCGGAACAATGAGGGCTTTGTCACTGGAAAACTATTGTTACGCAGAATGACACCCCCCCCCCCCCAATAAACCTCCATAGCAAGTTTGAATAAAATCGAACAAGAAATGTGGCCGATAGAGCACATACAAGAAATGTGACATGGCACCCAAGTCGGAACACTGACGGCGCCGTCACCAAACACTAATGTGGCCAACATGTAGAATGATCACCCATACACCTACACAGCAAGTTTGAATAAAATCCTTTGAGTAACAATAAAGTAATTGAAACTAGAAAAGTTCGACTGCGCGCAGTCAATGGGTATGCCTCCGCTCACTATACATGTAGCACATAAAACTGGCTCATAGTATGATCACTATCAACTTTCAAGGAACCAAGTAACTGTAAAGATGATGGGAACAGTTTACTGACAAATGACCTTCAATAGATCAAATACTAAATACATGTACATGTATAACCTTTCAGAACAACGTCATCTTACCTCAACCTTTGACCTATTCATCTGCATGAAATTATTTGTTTGTTTTTTTCAGATGTACTCATCACCTTGACCTTTGACCACTGTGACTCTACCAAAATATTTTTCTTTTGTTTCTTACCTAACCACCAAATTATATCAACAGTGAGCACTCCTAACTGATTTTATAGGCTGAAAATGGCATTTTGGGACAAAGTTCATTGACCTTTGACCCTTGACCTAGACCTTGGACTCCTATGACTCTACCAAAATATTTGCCTTTTATTTTTACACCAAACTGCCAAATTACAGCAATAGTGAACACTCCTATCTGAAGTTACAGAAAATGACTTTTTGGGACAAAGTTCATTGACCTTTGACCCTTGACCTTTGATCCCTGTGACTCTACCAAAATATTTGTCTTTTGTTTCTTAACCTAACCACCGAATTATATCAACAGTGAGCACTCCTAACTGGAGTTATAGGCAGAAAATGGCATTTTGGGACAAAGTTCATTGACCTTTGACCCTTGACCTTTGACCCCTGTGACTCTACCAAAATATTTGTCTTTTGTTTCTTAATCCAACCACCAAATCATATCAAAAGTGAACACTCCTAACTGGAGTTAAAGGCAGAAAATGGCATTTTGGGACAAATTTCATTGACCTTTGACCCTTGACCTTGACCTTTGACCCCTGTGACTCTACCAAAATATTTGTCTTTTGTTTCTTAACCTTACCACCAAATTATATCAACAGTGAGCACTCCTAACTGATTTTATAGGCTGAAAATGGCATTTTGGGATAAAGTTCAACCTTTGACCCTTGACGGATTTGTCCCAAAATCTAACCAATTCATCCTTGCCTAGTGGTCCATCCTTCCCCAAGTATCATTAAAATCCCTCCAGCGGTACTTAAAGACACTATAACACTGTGGAAGACCCGTTTAAAAAATTGTTGATTCACTTTGCTTTCTGACATATCTGACAGTGTTTGAATGGACAAATAAACACCCTGGAACACAAAAGTTTGGACAGTTACAGATACAAATTGGCACATTAATTTTATATCAGCCGATAGGAAATTCTGCAACACAGCAGTCTATGGAGAAAAGCTGGAATGGTCTCTTAATGATTTTCACTTTTTTAAAGCACTTAATGATTGGAACATGTTGATCATCGTGGTATCAAGATGAGAGAGTACTAGAGTGAATCAGTTGTCACACGATGTAGCAAACGAAAAGAGATTGCGACGTTTCGGCTGCAACTGCTAGCCTTCATCAGGCAATGTAGAATGAGCGCCGTGCACGCGTCTTTTATAGCGGTCGCGAGCGTTAAATGCACCGGGAGCGCCCCCGTGATTGGTTGGCACTGTGACGCTGCTGCTATTGTTCGGAGCGCTGGCCGCGCTGCTATTGGCCACTACGGAGGCCAAGGGGACAGCGCCCCCACCGGTTGCGGCGGAGGAAGCATGGCGGCGGATGGTGGGTAGCCAAGCTTCCGGGATGTCGATCCCGCTGTCTCTGTTAATGTTATTGGGGTGGAGCCGGATCGGTATAGCTTCCTTAACACAACGCGAATACCAGTGCTTGTCGTAGGCGATGCACCGGACTGCACCCCAGTTAGGTGGATGATCGGCATCATAAGCATGCTCTGCTACCGCTGAATCGTCAGTGCACATAAGTCTGACATCCCTGAGATGTTCGAGCATTCTGTCACCAACTGGTCTACCTGTCTCTCCGATGTAGACCTTGTCACAATTCCCGCAGGGGATCTTGTAGACAACGCCATCACGCCTATCGGGGAGCGCAGGGTCCTTCGGGCGGACAAGGTGCTTGAGGATCGTAGTGTCAGATTTGAACACGGCGCGGATGCCATGGTTCTCCAAGCGCCGTCGGAGTTGCTGCGAAACTCCCTCAACAAACGGGAGTACTACCGTGGCCTTAAAGGACGCAGGCTCGTTGGTAGTTGCGCGTTTCTGCTTGGCGACACGTTGGATGAATGGACGCGGTTAACCGTTGGAAATCAGAGCGGACCTAACATGGCGCTTCTCGGTGGCAGTACAGGACGGCTTGGTAACGGTGCGCAGTGCTCTGTCGTAGATTGTTTTACACTGCAATTTTTTCAGGGCTTCATTTTTAGACCGCATCAAAGACACTAGTAGCATGGGGAATCATGTAGCTCAGATCCTTTAAACTGGAAACATTGCTATACAATGCCTTTAAGTAATCTTGTTCACAAGAAAGTGCGGACGCACGGATGTACGGACGCTACGGACGTAGGGACGCACGGACGGACGGATAAGCATTTTTGCAAATTTAGACCTATCAGGTTGACCTTTGACCCTGTAAAAGGCAGAACAGTGGGAGCAGCATCACCAAAAGTTATAGGTGTCTAGAGTTCCCTATGATACACATACACACCAAATTTGAAAAAAAAAACTCCGTTGAGAAAATAATGCAGCCAGTATCGTGCACACAAGCAGACCCTGAAAAATTTACCCTTTTGTGTATAAAGATGGACCAAGCGAGGGCGCCACCACCAAAAACAATAGGCGTCTTTGCTTTACCATAATGCACCTTCATACTAAATTTAAAGATGATCCGAGAAGAACTGCAGCCGGTAGAACGCTCACAAGAAAATCTCTGCGGCGGACGCGGTGCGCGCGGCTGGGGGTGTGGAGGCACGACGAGGCCAAATCCATAGTATCCCCAGAACTTTGTTCGGGGGATACAATGAAGAACTCTGGGGCATCACTCAAATCAGGTTCAAACAGAAGTCAAAGAGAATTTGAAGGACAGCCAACTAGACTTGACCATCAAAACTACAGGTCTATGACCCACAAAAATGTCATGATAAGCAGTAAACAGTCAAGCAGCTGACCGCTGAGGTGACAACAAAAAGTTGATGAAAGATGCGTTATCATTTGGTGAAGGTTCACAACAAGTTTGATTGCAATCAGCCAAACAGACACGGAGATAAGAGGTTGTTAATGGCATTGCTGCCAGATCAATTGTCTCGATTCTGCTGCTCAAAGGCCCCCCCCCCTTAAAAAACGGAGGGTACAGGACCAGGGAAGCATACAAACTATAAGGACAGTAATTTTCCATTTAAAAAAAGGACTTTACCATTTCAAAAATTTCTGTTTGGATTAGCCTGGAAAATGACAATTCTGTTTTGCCATAGACATTGAATACATGAAAGAGTGACAATTTCATTTACATAGAACCTACAAATATTGCTTTTTGCCACATCTGTGGGTTTTTTTTGACAGCTTGTTCCCATTTCTGTTATGAATTTTGTGATGTTTTCTTTCTAAAAGTTCAATTTTTGGAAAAAAAAAGGTTTTCTATGACTTTCCATTAAACTTTCCATTTCAAGTGGTCATTTCCGTGAATTCTGTCCATTTTCCGCAATCACAGCTAAACTATTTTCAGTGAGGCCTGGGACAGATAGAGACTGATTGGGTGTCACATTTCAAAATCTAAGCTGAACCTAATCCACATCTGATGCAGTGTAAGTTTGAACATACCCAGGGGAACATGCATACTATATGTCATAGAACACTAACAGTGAACTGTACACAACCAATTTAGCACTGATTCACATGTGTCAATAGAGCAATTTTACAAAACATACAAGGTTTACAGTATACGTGATATTGTTTTGTTAGCATGATTCACTGTATAAAATGACTCATTTTATACGACCCACAAAGATCACTTTTTATGGGAGTTCGTACAAAAACAATAAATCATGTTCTTGAATATTCTCACGCAATGTGAAGCAGAATAACTATGAAACAAATCATTGGTTAAAGGCATAATATAACAATGTTTCCAGTTTTAAAAAATCTGAGCCACACAATTCCCTATGATACCAGTGTCTCTGATAATGTCTTAAAATCAAGCCCTGAAAAAATGCAGTTCAAAATGATCATTAAGTGCTTTTAAAAAGTGAAAATCATTGAGATACCATTTCTGATTTTCTCTATGAACTGCTGTGTAGCAGAATTTTCTATCAGCTGAGAATAATTCATGTGCCGATTTTCATCTGTATTCTGTACATATTTTATGAGTGACAGCATAATTGTATAAAGTTTTGTGTTCTAGGTGTTTTCTTGTCCACTCAAACACTATCAGGTATGTCAGATGGCAAAGTTTGACAATTTTTTAAATGGTGCTTCCACTATGTAATATAGTGTCTTTAAACTAACAACTCCCATGATTGTGGGTATGTTGGTACTGATGTATGATGTATTGCAACACTGTGTTCGAATTCATCAAATTTTTTTATCGGGGTTTGTCATTTTTGGTTGGAAAATCTAGTCAAGAGATGAATAATTCACAGAAATATCATGCATGGAGGTGTAGTGACCCATTATTTTCATGAAAGCATAAGTGTTTAGAGTCACATGTAGTGTACAAGTATCTCTAATCTGTATTACTCTGTAATGATTATACTTACATTATTTATGTGCACATATCTGACTGTCAGTTATTGTCGGTTTTAACACAGATTCACTGTCAAGAGGCCAAATTGGCCTTTTATCAATAAGACTTTTGACTGAATTCTTGTTGTTAACAACACTAAGGTACATATCTACAGCAACAACCAAGTACTGTATACGCCATATATTTTCACGATTTTGCTTCAAGGCGGGGAATTCGCGTAAGTTTATTTTTTGCAACTTCATTGTATTTGCATTCACTTTCTACAGAAATATAAGGAAGTGAAATTTTTGAGTGTGTTAAGTCGCGAAATTTGTGAAAATAAAACCACCGCGAAATATTCAGCATACAGTACATATAGAACTATCGATAAGTAATAATTTACACAAGTGATTTGTCAAACAAATTGTGATTTTCACCTTTAAAGACACTATACAACATTGTGGAAGCCCCATTTATTATTTACATTATTTACATTTATTATTTGCTATCCGACATATCTGACAGTGTTAGAAAGGACAAATAAACACCCTAGAACACAAAACTTCAGACATTTATGTTGTCAGTTGTAAAATATGCACGGATAAAAATCAGTACATGAATATTTCTCAGCTGAGAAACATTCTTCACAACAGCAGTCTACGGGCAAAACTGGAACTGTCACTCAATAGTTTTCACTTTTAAAAGCACTTAATGATCATTTTGAACTGCAATTTTTTCAGGGCTTCATTTTGAGACCTTATCAGAGAAACTGGTAGCATGGGGAAGCATGTAGCTCAGACTTTTTAAAGTGAAAACTTTGTCATATGATGCCTTTAACAAGAGTACTAACTACTGACATACATGTACATGTATAATGAAAATGAAAATTAGCCATACCCTCATCAAGAGCACCTAAACCAACCCCTGATTGCAGTTCACGTCATGTAGCTGTTTACCTAAACTAGATCTCCTGCCTGATTGTCTCCAAGCAGGTGACAGACCCATGTTACTAACAACATGGCAGACTTTAGGAAGCAAGTAACAAATTGGTCAAATTTGAGTTATTGATATTTATAAACTTCCTGAGCATGTTGTACATGTACTTTCAGGTAAAATTTAGAGAATAAATAATCATTTTAATAAAAAATATTTAAGTCAAGACAATGTGAGGTCGCATTGATGCCAATGTAAGCGATAGATACAAATTTCTCATTTATGAGAAATGTGACTTTTGTCACTTGCTTCCTTTTGCCACAGCAGGGCAGACTAGTGGAGGTAGTTAAGTGGGTGCATCCAGACATCATGTGACAAATAAATTCATCCACTCTTTAACCCACTGGAGACTAAGAATGAGATATCAAGTTGGGGTCTACGGAGAATGTGTATTATATTGAAATCATATCGTCTCCTATGGGTCAAATGTTACCTGCATTGAAGCATTTAACAACAAATGCCATTTCATTGATGCTTATGTTGTGACCTAGCTATTATACTGTATGGCAAAACTGTACAGACTTTATATTTGTGTATATTTTTTTACTAACCGGGACCAACCCAGCATTATGGCAACTGGTTAAGGCATTGGCAGTGATCTGGGAGGGGGGGGGGAACTGGGGATGTATCCCCCTTGATTTTGTGGGGGGGGGGGTAATCTTTCCCTCCCCCTCAAGTTTTAAAGCTATACATTCATACATACATGATCAATCCTATACATTCATGATCAACGTTGCAGTCTGCTCACAAACAAAAGAAAAATACCCTCTGTGGCTTGAGTCCCAGATCTCACGGTTTAAGTTCAAACCTCATCAACAACAACAAAATACAACTCACCTTTATTAGTGGACTTTGGTTATGTGATAACTGGGCATCTGTGTCGAATCTGTTGGCTAGACTGCCTATTCCTGCTAGGGCTGTGGCGTATTCCTTGTCAGCTTTTATTCTGTGTTGGATGACTCGCTTTAATGTATCCATGAGACGTAATTCCTGATCGTTGAGTCGTAGTATTGCATCGTGGGCCGTCTTGCTCTGTAACTCTGACCCAAAGCCCATGCGACTTGCATTTCTTGCCTGAATTAATGACAAATGAATCAATACATACTCATGGCTGATAATGGCTGATAATCACAACATCAATAATATCAGATTTTAATGATACAAGTATTTCTTTTTCTGACACAAGCAAAGTGATTACTGTTAGTAGTTCTTGTCGGATTATTGTATGTCATCTTCTCTATGGGTTTTTTCTTCTTTTTTTTTTGCTACTGGTGAGTTAAATAAAAGTAATATAAATCCATGATATAATCTTTATTAGTAGCAATTAATTTACAAAATTATCTGAATCATGATTTACTGATTATTTAAAATGGAACTCATTGTAATTAATCCCAGGTTATAACTCATTTTCTGATGTGTATGTTTATAACTCAACGTTCAACCAGACTACAAGCTCATTTCTTGTTTTATGAAAAGAAAGAAAATTTAA
>JZLH01S0065775.1:9605-21594 GCA_001188425.1 Eucidaris tribuloides | reverse complement strand
TGTCAAGTCACAGCTCCAACAACTATAACTTCTGCCTTCCTCAGTCTTTTCAACCTGGCAAGTTTTGGCATGTTTCTTTCAAGTCTTCAGCACCAAAGAATCCTTTATGACAGTTCATGCAGATGAAAGGTTTGACTTCTCCCTATGTTCATCCTTCTGCTTTATGGTTCCCTTGTGCATTGATTTGTGTCTTAGAACACAAGGTGTCACGAACATCTTTGTGCTTTTATCACATACCAACTCACTGCTATTCTGACAATTCTGAATTTGCAAGGTTTTTAATTTACGTTTTTGTTTCGTATTCTGGTTAGAATATGGCATGTGTTCTTTCCTGAGATGTTCTAAAATCCTGTGCCGATTGTCAAACATGACATTGCACTTACCGCACATAAAACCAGCATCTGTGATTAAAAGACAGTGTTCTTGTGTTTCATGTTGCCTTTTACTACATAACGTGTCAAAATTTGCAAGACACACCTTGCATTTTCTTGCCCTGCCTTTGAAGCAAGATTTATGGTAGTTGTAGCTGATCTGTTTCGCGAATTTCATTCCGCATTCTTTGCATTCCGCTGGCACCGCTGCGGCATGCACAAGGCTATGATTGTTGAGATCACCTTTAAACGGGAATGTCTTTCCGCACTCTGTGCACGAAAACGGACGCACATTCGTGTGTCTCACTTTATGCCGCTGCAAACCGGATCTCTCCACAAATGACTTTCCACACTGGTTACACACGTGAGACTTGATTCCGACATGCGTTCTCTGGTGTCGATGGAGATTCCCACTATCTGCAAACTTCTTTGGGCAGTACTTACATTTGAATGGCTTTTCCCCCGTATGTGTTCTGATGTGCATATTTAGCCGTACGGCTGTTGGGAAACCTTTCCCACAGTAACTACAGTAATGATCCACACACGCACTTTCATTGTGCACAAACCGAATGTGCTCACGCAGGAAAGGCTTCCGGCTGTACGATTTGCCGCACTGAGGACACGAATGGGGTTTAGGGGTGGTGTGAGTTCTGCGATGTCGTTGAAGGTTTGACTTGGTGTTGTACATGCGACCACACAGTTCACACACAAACGGCTTGACAGCATTGCACTGCTCATCAACAGCAGTAACAGAACTAGCAGGGACTACAGAGTTGATTTCAGAGCCAACTCTAACAACTGCCGTTTGGTTGTATACCTGAATATTCATATTATCTTCGTTTAGGTCTTCTATAATATCTGCCTGGGAAATTTGTGCCAACTGCATGACGTGTTCTAGAAGGTTCGTTGTCTGGCTGCACTCATCACTAAATGCTGAAGGAAATGTTTCCTGGAAAGTCACAATCTTGGTTGTACCATCACTTTCGTTTTCTGGATATTGTGGAGCAGAAGCATCTAGTTCATTGGATGCCACAGCCTCATTCACAACAGGCGAATTAACAGAGTTATCAGATGTATCAAATCCTGCCTCTTTGTCGTCATCGCTTTCAAGACCTGGACCCGACTCCTCTGGCTTTGCTAGCTTCTCAACAGCCACGGACAAATCTAGACCAGAATGGAGTCGCTTATCATGCCACTCCAGGTAGGATTTCTTGGTGAATCCTTTGCCGCATTTTTGGCAGGTGTGCGGTTTCTTCCCCGTGTGGGTATTTCTGTGGCGTGCCCAACTCGCAAAATGTCGGAAGCACTTGGCACAAGTGGGGCACTTGTACGGCATCTCACCAGTGTGTCTACGCATGTGCGTCACAAGGACAGATTTTTGAGTAAAGTCTTCTCCGCACTCTTTACACTTAAACAATCTAAGACGTGATGAATTTTTATTCTTACCAGAACCCTGGTCCGCATTCTCTAAAGCATCTCTTAAATGCTTTCTTTCATGCTTTTGGAGAGTTTTCATCGTGTCAAATTTTTCTTCACAAATAACACACTTGTGCATCTTTTCCCGAATGTGTATCTTCTCGTGTCCCCACAGCGTGGCCCTTTGTCGAAATCCCTTATTGCAATACCTGCAAATGTAGGATTTTGCATCCTCGTCGCCGGTGGTATGTAACTTCTGATGTTGCTGCAGAGTTGCTTTCAGTGCAAAACTTTTACTGCACTTGTCGCATTTAAAAGGTTTCTCTCCAGTATGTGTCCTCTCATGTGACTTCAGTCCCTCTTTCTTCACAAATGCTGCACCACACTTCTTGCAGACATGGGGCTTGAGTCCAGAATGGATCTGCTCATGCCTGCGGAGACCACTCTTTTGTGTGAATGATAGACCACACTCTGTACATTTGTATGGCTTTTCACCAGTGTGTGATCGCAAGTGAACGGCTAGCTTTACTTTATCACTAAAGATCTTGTCACAATATGGACAGGAACACACAGATGTGGTAGAAGTCTTAGCCATGTAATCTGCTTGGTGCATAAGACTGTGCTTCTTCAGAGTTTCCTTGTACGTGAAAGATTTACCACACTCTTCGCACTCATGTTTGACACCTGAATGCGTTCGCTGGTGCTTAAAGAAATTTGACGACGTTGCGTAAGTCCTACCACACTGCTCGCAACAAAACTTCTTCTTCTCTCCATCATCAGACTTCTGTCTGTTCTTGACTGTACTCTTTTTCTTTCGTTTTACACCAGATTTAACCTCTTTTGAAGGGCATGGGGGTATTTCCTGTACTACAACAGCACTGTTTTGTGTGATAGGTGTCTCTTGAAAGCATTCAAAGTTGATGGTTTGCAGGAGATGGTATGTTGGATACTCCTCTTGAGAGCAATGGTGACTGTCCTGCCAATGCTGAGCCATCAGAATGCTGGATGCAAACTCTTGATCACAAAACTGGCAGCGGAAAGATGAAATGACAATTTCTGCAAGAAACAAATTCAGAAAGAGATGGAACATATCCAGATATAAACTATTGATCGATCAACACAATAATTATTTACAAAATAGAGACCAATTTCATTCATACGAAATCTTAATATTTGTTTGAAACAATGGTGCCCATTATTTTGAATGCATGTACATAAATCTGTTCATTAGAGTTCAACTGCTAACTATATCCCACTAATCACTACACTGTTTCATTACTGCTAGCTATCTAAATTAAGGCCTCCATTTTTCCGTTTTACAAAATCAAAATTCCGTTTTTCAAATTTGCCATTTTCCGCGTTACTCAAAATCGCGCATATAAACGCCCATACAGTGCATAATACTAGCATGATTAGAACTCGGGCTCGGTGAAATGAAGCAGCCGTGGTCATGAGTGTCGAGACGGCCAGCAGAGAGGCCTGCAGAGGGGTTTGCTAGGGTCATTAAAGTTACTTAAATGCTTGGTAGTGGTATAGAATCATTTTAGACATTATGATATTTGTTTATTTTGTAATTTACTACTGTACCAATTTTAAGGTTATTACTTCAGCATTTCCATGATTTCCCATTTTCCGCGTTACACTTCCCATTTCCACGATTTTTCTCCGTTTTCCGTATCGTGGAAAAATGGAGGCTTTAATCTAAATGTTGTACCCCATATATTTTTTTACTGTTAACTGACTCAATTCTCAAAACTATGTTATCAACACTCAACAGTTTTCAGAATTTAGATATATATCTTTTTCTTTATTTTCTACTTTTTTGGTGCAAAAATAATTACTTTGTGTTCATTTTAAATTTCAATCCCATGGTCGTAATCTCCGTAGTACACAAGATATCAACTCCTCAAATTAGAACAAAGTGATAAGACGACCCGCCACGACCGGTCATTTTGTGTGCAGCCCCTCAATTATGGAAAACATTACCACATGATCACTCAGACATTAGAATGCTCTAAATTATTATCAATTTTAATTACTTTATTTATAGTTTTATTATAATTATTATTATTACATGTATTATTATTATCATCATTAATTATTATTATTGTTATTATTATCATCATTATTCAGGGTTGGCAGTTTCTTCCGCAGGCGGTTTTTTCCACCGGTTTTTACCGGTTTTTTCCGTCCCGGAAAAAACAGGTTTTTTCCCGCTTTTTCGAAGAACCGAAAAAACCTCCTAAGTGTTTATTTTTTTGTTATTTATTCAAGATTTCATTTTATGAACTATCATAATTATAATAAAACAGGACAGTCTCTTTTGTTTTTTTGTTCTCATCCCTGTTTGTTATGAACTTCCATAACGCATCAGTCTGTGATTCCTCCTATTCAATGGTCACTTCTTCTCCGATACCACAACATGTAAACGTAACTCAGTTTGTTGTACTATAATGTAGCTCAGTTTATAGCATGGAGAAAATAGTCAAATAATTAGCCCTGTGTAAAGCAGGGAAAAAATTCTTTTCGGGGTTACTTTCATGTTCTCAGATAACTTTTTCGTATAAAAAACCCTATGGCAATTTACGGCAATTTGTCGGGGCTCTTTGCCATTTGGGGGCGAAATCACCCCGAGCCCCCGTGTATTCCGTGGTGTAAGCTAATTGTGCCAGACACATTTAAATGTTTTTTCCCCCCCAACCTTTTGCAGGTTGGCATATTTCCCGACAGTTGCCTTATTTCCCGACAGGTGGAATACCCGGAAATACCGGTATTTACCGCCTTACCGGGAAATACTGGAAAATATAAAATACGCTACAATACGGGTGGGATGATTAACTGTACGTAGTATCTTGAAATCCAAGCGGTTACTAAGTATGTTCTTTCAGTGGTGTTTTTGAGACAAGTTTGTAGAGTTATCAAAGTGTTAATTTTTGATTATCTGTAAGTTTTATGAAACCAGATTTATTGACGATTGGCCTCCGGCTCACTGCCTCGATAGCGGTCGTTGTCCTGGACAAGAACAGTGGGCTAGACAGACTAGCCTATCATTCAGTGTTGATAACAGATCTACGAGCATTTAATGAACAAGTTCACTTTCAAGCATCCAATTCGAGAAAAACTTCACCTGGGTCTGGATAAATGGACACTGGTTATTAGCAAAGGCATCTAAAACACCAGCAGAGTATAACCCAAGGTGTAGAGGATGACAAGAGAATAGGACATGGGGATGCAGACATAGAGCCATTTGGTAAGATTGGCCCGAGCACACAGACAAAATGTGCAGGTACAGTCCGATAGACTGAGGTTCAATACTGAGGGTACATAAGATCAAGGGTGCCGATAGACTGAGGGTCTTATGGACCCATTTTTAAAAAGGATCTTGGTACACCAACTTCAAAAAAGGGTCCGACAGACCGCAAGGTCCAATACGACTGAGGTTGATAGACCAAATTATCAATAAAAGGTTCTGATCTACTGTACGAACGGATCATTTTTATAATCGTCTAAATGACCCTCTGTCTATACATCCCATTTCTGGTAATACATCTATCAGAACCCTTTTTGAAAGTTGGTCTACAGACTCTTTTTGAAATAATCAGTCTCATCAGACCCTTACTGTTACTGGAAAATATGTCCATCGGACCGCGTCGTCTATTGGTTTTCCCCCAAATTGGGAAACCCCCGGTTGACATTCCTGGTAGACAAGGGTGCCACTGCCATGGCATAATTAATGTCTGGTTCACTTTCTGTTAGAAAAATCTATCCATTGTCAATTTAACAATTTGTGACTTGTGAGTTCATATTTAGGTCATACTTTTATATAGGAAACCTACATGTACATGTACCATCTAAGACTACCCACATGTTAACAGTTGACTGTTATTGGTGATCCGCGTAACCGCGATCACCATAGATATCGTCAGAATTTTTTTTCTATTTTCTTCTATTTATTTATTCGTGTTTCTTTCTGGTCATTCTTGGGGGCGGGGGGGGGGTGCATCAGATACTCAAACGAACAACATCGTTAATACATCTTGTAAACTGGCATAGTTATGTCCCATGTCCATACGCTACAGAATGTCCATCCTGACAATTCCTGTGACCGTCATCAATGACGTCATAAGGCCAAAAGCAGTCCTCGCCTACATTTGTGCAATATCTCCAAGCTGGCAGTCGAATAAAACAACCGAAAATTTGCAGAAGTTAAGTTTAGGTCAAGGGTCAACTTTTGGACGCCTAATCGACTGCGCGCGCGCGTCATGATGGCTAGCCACGGGCGCGTCAAAAATTTTAAAAGTTTTAAAATGCTCCAAATGACTTCTTATTAAACAGAGCAATACGTTCAGGTCATTTGAGCATTTTGGTGCCGCGCGCGTACGCCGCAGCGTTTTTTTCCGCGCGCACACCCTTTCCGCAGACGCAAATATCGTCGTTTTTTCGACCAGATTTGGAATTCTGACTAAATTCTCCAATCAATTAGAAACCCTTTCCGACCACTAGGACCCCAATCCGGCTTACAGGTCCAAAAAACGTAATGCGCCGCATTCGGCGCGAGTGAATGAATGCACCATTTAATCACTCATAACTCTCTAGAATTAACGGGTGACCCCTTACTTTTGTTGGGCTTATTTGATACGAGTATGATGCGTAGATAGCATTTCAGCATCGCTTTCTAATGCCAAAGTGTTGTTGACGTCATCTATGAAGTCACAAAGAAAAATCGTATTTCGGACATATCTCATGACTGGAGTCGATTAACTTACCAAACCTCGTACATAAAGTAACCTCAGGTCAAAGGTCACCAATGCGGCTTATCATATGCTTGCGGGCGTCACCGACGAACCACGCAGTACGTGTACCGTTAAAATTAAGTCATAAATTAGTCATTTTTCTCTAGCAATAAACGGTGGACCCACTACATTGTATTAGCTCAATTCTGATAGCCTTATTTGATCCTAGATAACAGTTTTTCAGGGCACTACTTTGCATGGCAGAATACTTGTGCGTCATCTAGACGTCACAAGAAAAATCGTATTTCGCGCATATCTCAGAATGGGGTGGAGTAAGATAAAAAAAAACCTGGTAACAGTAGTAACTTCAGACCAAAAGTCATCAACTGGTGCTAATCATGACCGTCCGCGAGTCGCTGACGAACGCGTCGCGCACGTCGAAATTTTCAATTAATGTAAGATAGACAATTTCAGTGAATCAGGGCCATAATTCATCATGCCAATGGTGATGATATGCCATTTGTTTGTCAGCATTTTTATTGAATTCTAAATGATCGGAGCGGTTACGCGACACCAATTTCTCTTTCGTGACGAATTCACATCTAGTTTATTCGTGTTTCTTTCTGGTCATTCTTGGTCCATCTAGATATCCTCAAGAACAACACGTCATCATCATCTAACTTGGCATAGTTATTGTCCCATGTCAATACCTACAGAATGTCCTCCTGAAACAATGTAATATGACGTCACATCAATGATCATGAAGCCAAAAGCTTAGTCTAGCCTACATATGCAATTATCTCAAGCCGCGGCAGTCGAACAAAAACAAACGGAAAATTTGGCAGAAGTTAAGTTTAGGTCAAGGGTTCAACTTTTGAACCAATCACAGTGCGCGCCGCGCGTCATATGGGCTAGCACGGCGGCGTCAAAAAATATTTTAGAAAGTTTTAAATGCTCCAAATGACTTCTATAAAAGTAGCATACGTTTCAGGTGCCAATTTGTGCGCGCGCGTATCCGCGGCCGCGTTTTTCTTCCGCGCGCACGGCCCTTTTCTGACCGAATATCGTCGTTTTTTCGATGATTTAGATTCTGACTGAATTCTCACATCAAATAGAACCCTTACCCGACCACTAGGACCCCAAAATAATTGCCTTACAAGTCCAAAAACGTAAATGTGCGCGCATTGCGGCGTAGTGAATAATGGCATTTTTTTAAAGACTCAATAACTCTTTAAAAAATTTACACGTGACTCCTTACTTTTTAACTGCTTATTCTGATAGAGTATGATGCGTAGATACATTCATCCATCGTTTCTATGCCAAAGTGTGTGACGTTCATTCTATGACGTCACAAAGAAAAATAGTATTCGGACATATCTCGTACTGGAGTCGAGGTAACACACCAAATTCGTAACACAGTAAACTTAAGGCAAAGGTCATCAGCATGCTTATCATATGCGTGGCGGGCCGTAACGACGAACGGCGTAACGCGTACGTTAAAATTAAGTTTTAATCAGTCAATATTCTCTAGAATAAAACCATGACGCCCTACGCTATATTGCTCCGTCATTCTGATAGCCTTTGATCCGTAGATAAGAGTTCAGACTACACTTTGCATGTAGAATACTTGTGAAACGTCATCTGTGATGTCACAAATAAAAATCGGACTTTCGCCGATATATCTGAATGGGTTGATTAAGATAACAAAACTATGTACAGCAGTAACTGCAGGACCAAATCATCACTGGTGGTAATCACAACCGTCCGCGCGTCGCAACGAACGTGTACGCGCATCGTCGAATTTTCAACTAATGTTTAATAGACAATTTTTCAGGTGAATGAGGGACCATTATTTCATCATGCAATGATGATTGATAGCATTGTTTGTCAGCATTATCTTTAAATTTAATGATCGGAGGCGGTACGCGGAATCACGCAATTCCGTCTTTAGTGACGCAATTAAACATCTAGTGTGCATTTGTGTTTATCACCCGTGACATCATTACCTTCTACAAACTGGCCATGTTTGAAATACACTTGGTCTTTGTCCTAACACCATAATCAAACGATGTATTGTGAAACAGCAAAGCTCAATAAAAAATACAAATCACATAAAAGATGTTGAAACTCACATGTTTGTATATAATCTCTCTTGCCCTTTACAAACGAAAGCTACAATGTGTTTCATAATGCAGACATGTATTAATGAACTATTAATAGTCTCTACTATCAATATCAGCATAAATGAATACATTTAAATGCAACTGATGCATTGTCCATCGTTAGGATGCCAAATCATTTTGCACTCTCATAGTTACGATACAAGCATCTTGGAATTTATTTTATTTTTTCAATATATAAATACAGTACAGTTCCACATATGAATATGGCAATTGTGACAGAAACATTCCTTCCTAAGCCATAATCGCACACACGTCCATGGGGCCAGTGTACAAACATAAGGTTAAGAAAAAAACATTACATTTACAGAGTTAATAAGAGTTTCTTTTTTTTTCATGGCATACAGTCGGAAAACAGTCCTAAGAGAAGAAAAAAAAGGAAAGAAGGCAGAATTGACATAGGGGAAAATTTCTTACATGGTCCCGATTGATAACCAAAGTTATTAACATGGACATTGTGTAGTGATATATAATTTCAAAATATATTAAATGTAGGTACAGTTAAATAAAGATTATAGTGAATATTTAGATCAAGATTAGCTATGATAGACAATTCTCTAGCAATATCTTCTCATTAAAATTAAAGAAAGAAGTTGTCAAATTAATGTTTTAATCTATTTCCACGCTTTTTGGTGCCCGTATTTACCGACGGCCTCTTATTTCCCGCACGGTATTACCGTAATTACCGCCGGTATTATCCCACCTTTTATATTTCCCGCCCAACACCTGCTTTTTGTCATAAGTTTTAAGAGAATTGCTTTGATGCCAACCCCTAATTAACTATCAGTGATACAGTTATGGTTGTGGCAGACAGGCACTCTCAAAAAGTATGCTCAATGAATTCAAAGCTGGAAGGTCAAGTTTTGCTGATTTTTTTATTAATGAAAGTTTATGCCCCAAAAGTCATAATCACACCAATAACAGCTTCTGAATGCCTTAGTTTTTTTTAGTTCCATTAATGAAAAATCGGGGGGAGGGGGGGGGGGGGTGGGTACGCCCCTGAGATTTTTTACTAAAATTTAACATTTAGCAGCATCCATAAGGTTAATAAGGTGTTAAGGTTAGCTGAATTCATACCTCATCACAGATCAGAGTCTCCTTTCTGATGAAGGTATAATTCAGATAAACTTAACACCTGGATCCATTAACGCCTTTAATGCTAATATGTAAAATATAAGTCCAAATCTCAGGGTCCCCTCCAACCCCCAAGATTTTTCGATTAATGAAACTGAAGACATTCAGAAACTGTTATTGTGTGAATATGACTTTGGCAATAAACCTTTCAAATAAACAATCCCAAAAACTAAACTTTGCTTTTAAATATGAAAACAAGCTAAGTAGTGAACACATGCAAAGTGTATGCCCAAGATGTGTCAGTTGCTTTAAGGAAAATGTAATTATACATGATGCGAATAATAAAAGCAAGAATAAATAATTTTAGGACATTATGCAATAACTTTACATGAAAAAGATCGCATGCTAACATTTAGCTCATAGTAAACATATCTAGATACACTGCTTATGTGCCCTTTATTTGAGATCGTTTGGAAGGATAATTATTTTATTTCAAAAATATTATTTCTTGGATTAGATTGTGGCAAGTAATTATTTTTAGACTGTTAAAATAAGTTGTTGCCAGCTAAATGTTTGTTGTAATGTTATAACTAATTTCTAAAATTACTGCAATTTCAGTATTATTTATTGGCCTGGAAATCCTGTTTGGAGGGTATTTTTTCCAGTTTTTCCGGTAAAAACCGGAAAAAAGGGGTCTTCCATTTTTTTTCCGCTGTCCTGGAAAAAACTAGTTTTTTTGCCGGAAGAAACCCAACGCCTGTTATTATTATTATTATTATCAATTATGTTATTATTCTCATTATTAATCATTCTTATTCTTATTCTTACTTCTTCTTATTATCATTATCAGCTTTATTAGTATTATTATTGTTGTTGTCCGTTTAAGTAATCTATTAATATTTGTAGCAGTTAAAAGACTTTAAAAAAGCAAGAATGGAAGAGATTTTAATTTAGGACACCAATGCTCTTAGAATCAGGTCTACTCTTTAAAGCTTAACTGCTGTGAAATTCTACAGTCAAGTTCCCCTTTGTTGTATAATGATCATCCGAAAATGCTGTGATGGTGAAATTGGATGTACAGCATTTTAATTTTCCCTATGGACTATTTCTATCCAGGCCTACAGAGTAAGTACAATTGCTCATTTCCAGGGGCTCTTACAATGCAGACAAAATCTCTTCGCAGCCTGAATACAGCTAGCCATGTATAATGTACGTTCCAAATATATTTTGATTTTGAGAACCTTTTTGACTTCACCCATCAATTCTCAACTGCCCTTTAATTTACAAACTGCATCAAGAACCAACTGAAATGCAAACAGATCCCAGTACAGGATAACACTGCAGAACTAGAGTAATGCTGGATCTGATACTGGAGGGATTTGTCTGGCATTTAGGAGAAACAAATATTCATTTCTTAGACAGGGAAACGCCGTTATACGAGCTCGGATGAAAGCGAAGGTAACCGCTTTCAACAGAGGTGATTGTCTGCGGTCCCGTTTTTCATTTACGTGTTTGTTCAATGGAAAGAAGTGGCCGTTTTATTAGCGAGCTTCGTATTGCGAGATTTCGCTTAACAACAGGTAATTTTTTTCAACTACCATTCAACAAAGAAACATAAGAAATCACCCCGGTTTAAAACGAGGAAATGAAAGTCGCATGTCCGGCTGACCAAATTCTAAAATTTTTGCAACGCAAAAAAATGGCCAAATCGTTCAGAGCGCATCGCCTTCAGCCTGCCATGCACGCAGCCATGCATCAAATACAACTGAAGTCCCGTGACTCTAGTTGCAAGTGTGTGTGTACGTGTGTGGGTCACACAACTGCACAGTACGATGTAATGTACATTAACCTGTCACACAAAGCCTGCCTCCCGTAACACAGTACTCACGCAAGTTACGAACGTGAAGTTGTTTGCTTTATTTCGAGGTCTAGTTTCCTTTATTACTTTGGATGAGTATATAAATGACAAATAATCACTTTCCATTCATAGTTTGGTGCAGAACAAGTTAAGGAAAAACAGTAAACAGATGGGTTTTATGCCTAGTCCCATATTGTTATATTTTGTGTGTTATCATTAATGTGTACGTTTTACAACGAGGTACCGTTACAACGAGGTAAGTCGCAGTCCGACAACCTCGTTATACGGGTTTTTTCCCGTAAACTATATTTCCTGATTGAACTCATAGAACAGCTAATCTCTCTAACACGCCCCTGG
>JZLH01S0065764.1:14328-30216 GCA_001188425.1 Eucidaris tribuloides | reverse complement strand
CTTTTGGTTTTGCTTCTTGCTATCTTGGATAATATGAACTCACTGCTTTGGGTGGTGAGGGAATCAGGTTGTTTTCTTTTGATTTGCATCTTTTTTAATTACAAAAAGCCAGGTTATAAAACAAATTTCATTCGTGATATAATCCCATCTCCGTAACGTGGAGAGTTAGTAGCGGGAAGTGGGGGGATTTGCACTAAATGAAGTGTGGACGTCAGAACGTCGGAATCCGATAAATGCATCCGATCTTCCGTCAGTGGCATCGAGTCAAAACGGGGACACGGTGGTGGCTGGCTGCTTGTAGTAGACGTTGTTTGTCTTTGAAACCAATTAACCATATCCAGCATGGCAAATGCGCCAAGATCTTAAATTAAGGCCAGGCAAAGGCATCGGTTCAATAGGTTAAACATGTAAGAAGTGGTCAGTTATTTGAATCAAATTCATCAGACAGCGTTGGGAGAGAGATCTCACTTTGCAGTACGTAGGAGGCCTAGTTCGATGTGTGTGTCTGGTACGTGACAATCCATTATTTGGCTATTACAGTTCTCGGAAGGTTAGGTGCTTTTGCTAATCTGGAATAAAGATGAACTAGTATGGCCGATGAAAGAACACTTGACCAAAAAGAAGAAGAGATATTTGTGTAATGTCTGGTTTTGTACTCCATTCTTGAAGGTGTTAGGTGCTTGTATTTGGAAAAAAAGGTATAATGGAGTACTGCCTGTAGAAAAACACATAATTGACAAACAATGATATACACTGGCATTGTGATTATGTGTGTTTGTACTGTAGGTTGTCTTGTGTTTTCATTCAAATGTGCTCTTTTTCATTTAAATGTTGACGATTCCCATGACTACGAAACAGGGCTGCAGTCGTTACAGTACGGAGACTTCATGATTCATCACAGAAACTTCTCTTAGAAATAAACTGCCAGACCATGATAGACACTTTTGTTTTTTCACACCAACTGGATTACCTTGGTGGGTGTCCTTGGTGTGCGGTTGGAAATCCTTGTGTGTCCCCTCAATTTCCCCCATTTACATGCAGTGCACTTGTGCACACAGCACACAATACAATACACACATACACACATACACACATTACACACCTACACACACACCACACACACACACACACCACAACACCTACACACACACACCTACACCACACACACGTATTGTTTTGTTGGATTTGTTTTGAGTTTGGGTTGGTGATGTGATTGGTTTGTGTTATTATTGTGGTGTGGGGTGTCTTGGTTGTATGGGGGAGTGTGGGGTTTTTTTTTTTTTCGGTGCTGGAATGGCTTTTATGATTTTTTTCTTTTAAGGGTTACTTATTGCTTGTGGTGGTGTGGATTGTTGTATTGTGTGGTCTGTAATTTTAGGTGGTATCTACACCACACTACACCTCACACACACACACACACACCTACCAACACACCACAACCTACCACCACCACACCTACAACCTACACACACAACCTACACCTACACACACAACCTACACACACACACCTACACCACACACACTACACATCACCACACCTACACACACACAACCTACACACACAATACACACACACACACACACACCCAACACCACCACCACACACACACAACCTATTACACACCTACACAACACTCTACACACACACACCTTACACACCACAACACACCTTACACAACAACAACACACACACACACCTACCACAACACACACACACACACACCACACACACCTACATCTATCAACACACACACACACACACACACACACACCACACACAACCACACACCTTACACATCACACACACACACACACACCACACAGCACACACCTTACACACACACACACCTAAACACACACACACCTACACACCAACACCTACACACATCACACACCTTACTTACACACACCACCACTCACACACACACACACACAACACACACACACACACACTATCACACACCAAGCACCACACACACACACACACACACCACATCCAACATACACAACAAACCACAAGCACATACCTACACATCACAATACACAACATACACCGACAACAATACGCCGCACACACATACCCCATTACACCACATACTACCACATATGCCACACACACACACACACACACACATATATATATAACACACACATATTAAACACACACCACACACACACACAGACACACACTCACACACAATTAAGCTCCAACTGTTTTCCATTAGTACATGACCAGTTACACTCTACACCTTTTAATTTTGCCTGAGAAAATCTTTTAATTACATCACCAGTGTTATGAGAATTTCTGGCAAGACTTGATGTTGTTCGAACTGCTTTAATGCTGTTTGCTTTCTTCCCCTGGTCTCCCCAATTAGTACCTGACTTGTGTTGTAGACTTGCTTTGCAGTGAGTCCCCGCTTCTTCTTGTACCGAGTGTTTTTGATGAGTGTTGGCGGGGCATACAGCGGTATAACTTTTGTATTGGATGTGTGGTCCAGGTTAGGCTGCCAGCCGTAGCCACTGTATTTACATCATCTTGAAGATGGAGTAACTGTGTGTCTGTGTGGAATCTGTTTTGCGTCTGTGGTGTCTGTTTGTGGGTCTGTGTGTGTCTGTTTACATTGTCTTTTATATATATTTTGTATGTGTATGTGTCTGTTTGTGTTATGGCTGGTGTGGCCATGTGTTTTTGTGTGCGTTTGTGTGACTATGTGTTTGTATTTGTGCGATGTTATGGTGATTACCTGTCCTATGCTGGTGATAGTGATGTATATATGCCGTGCCATTGATCCTGATTTTCTGTGGCTTTTTGGATGGGTTTGTGTAGTTGTGTTTTGGCTGTGTGTTGCTTTATGTGGACTGTCAATGTATGTGGCTTGATGTGTGATTTGATGTTTTGTGGATCGATGTGTGTTAAGTGTATTTGTTTGTCCGAAGTGGGTGTGTCTGGTCTGGGTGTGTGGGTATTTTACTTTTGTGTCTTCACGTAGCATGTTGTGTAAATGCTGGTAGGTATGTGTAGAAGATGAGTGTAGGGTGGTACTGATGTTTGGCGTCATTTGTGGTTGTTGTGGTAAGTTGTTGATATGTGTGTGTATCGTGGAGTTATTTTGTGTGTGTCATGTGTGTGTTGTGTGGTAATTGCTTGTTGTACTTTGTGTTATTTGTGTGTGGGTTAGGTTTTTTTGGTGATATTGTTTTTGTTGTGTCAATGTGTTGTGTGTGTTTGTGTGTGTGTGTTGTGGTGTGGTGTGTGTTTGTTTTGTGTTTTGTGGTTGAGGATTTTTTGTGTTTTGTGAGGTTTGGTCTTTTTGATGTTTTTTTTTGTGTTAGTGAGTTGTTTTGTGGTGTTTGTGTGTTGTTGTGTGATTGTGGGGTGTTGTGCTGTGTGTATGATGTGGTATGTTGCATTTTGTAGTATTGTGTGTTTGCTCATTATGTGTTGGTTTTTTTTTATTGTGTCTGTGTGGTTTTTTTTTTATTAATTTTAGTGTGTTCTATTGTGTGTATTTTTTTTTATATTTTGTTGTATTAGTATCTTCTGAAATTTGACAATATTCTTCTTCTTCTCTGGAGCTAGCATGATCCTGGAACTTCATGTTTTTTGGCAGATATGATCGCGTTATGCAAATTGAATGTATTGCTTCTTTTGCGATATATATTTATTTAAGTGATAGGTTCTGAACATTGTTTGGAGCTTCAATTTAAAAAATGTTTGTCAAATTGTTTATATCTGAAACTACATAGTAGTGTTCATATGGACTAAATAAACACCATAGAATAAAAAGAATGTTTGAAAGTTACTAGTGCCTCAGTGTGCAAGTTTTGCTGTTTATGAATCAAACAATTAAAACTCGGGGTGTAGTTTAAATAACGTAGGTGTTACAACAATTATTGTCTGGTTGCGTGGAGAATTGGATTTTGGGCATTTGTTGTGAATCGATCATAACTTACAATTTTCTTATTTTTTGAACAGTCATTGCTTAAATTTAGTCATTTTTGGAAATACAATTTTTTTCAGGTGTGCGGTCATTTTTGGTTGGGTACGTTTTATCGATAGATCATTGGTAGCATATGGGGATTATCATGGTTAGCTCAGGATTTTTTTTAACTCTTTGGTAAATTGTTAGGCTAATAGACCTTTTAAGAAGATTGCTGTGTATAAATGCAAATAAATACTTCGGATGTATACCTAAAATATCAGCATTCAATCTTATTTTCAGTTACCATTGTTTATCAAATTTTTACTCCAGATTTAGAGTTTTGTTTATAAATACTGTAAATCAGTCAGAGCATCACGTGTCACTAGATAATCTTCTTGGCTGGCTGAGCTCACAGTCTAGTTTGCATGACAATGCCATCGTGGTGAGTGTGATACTGGTAGGGTAATTTTATTAGTTTTAATTGAAAATGAGGTCTTTCGAACTAGTTGGGGTGATTAAAGTCTTTCATTTGGTACGTGTTTGTCAGCTATGTGTATGTTGGACATAGTAGTAGCTGACTTTGTCATGTTCGTTTCGTGATCTTCAAATACTTCCGGTCGAATACGCAGAATTCTTGATAGTGGAGCTTTTATCGCGCATTCATTGTTAGTCTTATGCGGTGAGTTGCGCATCCATACTATCGAGTAGTCAGGCAAACATTTGGTTGGCAGTGGCAGAGCTCTCCTCGCCTCCAGGGTGTATGGTAGACCTCTGCATCCAGATTCTTCGATTGGGTTTGGATAGCCCTAATGGGTTCATACATCACCATCCCTAGTGTGTCAGTTTACATTATTGGCATTGTGATCATGACTTATACTCAATGCGGAGGTGTGAAATCATTTAGTCAAAAGGGTGCCAGCTGTACTTTTATGAATTCTCTCTTGTACCCTTTGTTTGCCACAGTTAACTCTGTTCAGCATAATGAAGAATGTCTGTACAGCAAGATTGAGGAATCCAATGGACAAGAGGTCATGGCTAGAGAGCAGACGTTTGGTTGGTGTCATCTTCTACCAATAACTCAGTGGGTGTCCCGTGGTATGACCTGAGAAGATTGTGGCATGTTATGCGAAAATGTTTTTTCCAGGCCTGGTAAAGTACATGTAAATAATATTGCTGAGCAATAAGTATTTGAATAACGTTGATAGTGGGAATTGATGGTGCGTGTTGTATTATTTGATATAAAATGGTTGTAGTGTGTTTCTGGCCTGGTTGCAAGATGATATCTCTTTTGATTTTTTCATTGTCGATCCGGAAGAATGATTATATTTCACACTAGCCAGGATGATTTGTGGGTTTGATAGCTGCTGTGCCATGTCTGTTGGATGGTTCTTGTTGTTGCCGCATTTATACTAAATTTATCATGGAAATTAGGCATTGGAATAATGTCAGTTGGTCAATTTTGAGTCTCCCTTTGTAAATTTATTTGTGCAGTTGAACGCCTTGGCGGGGCCTAATTTGCTTGGCCCTGTATCGCTACAAGTGATCGCATGCAAAATTAATTGTAAATGGGAGAGTTTAGGTTGTTTCTTCGGTGTTTTGGTGGCGAATAGATTGTATAAAAGGACAATTTGGTTTTTGGTTTTGTTATAATACACACTTCCCAGGTTGACTTGATACTTGGCCTCGCCAGAGGAATTGGCTGACTTTGTCTTTAATGTGTCAGAGGCATCATATTCACGGTTGGTGGTTTTATTCATTGTTTTGTCATTTTAAAAGGCTAGGCTAGAGTTATCCCTGACAGCTGCTCCTTAAGTTCAAAGAATCTATTGTTGTTCTAAAAGTAAGTATTAGTCAACAGTGTATATATTTTGGTGATTTGTTGTCAGTATTTTTACTTAGTCCATGATTTTCTCATCCAAGAGTACATTTTCAAAACTCATGTTGATTTAAATGTGCAAGATTTGTTATATCCTATAAGTAATTAGCAGAAAAGGGATGTTCATGTTATCTTCTTAAATAGCGATTATTAAGACTAACAATTTTGTAATCTGGGATTTGCTGTTAAGAATATTATTAGTTCAAGATGTAACTTGGAAAAGTTACAGATTTTTAAGTTCACATTTTTCAGAATGCGTAGATAGCGACATTTACCAAGTGAAATACAGGCTTCATGATTCACCTTTCGATTTGAAATTGCTAAGTCTTGACTATTTCTACACTCCGGGGTTAGTGTTGATTTTTTTGCTATACAGAGCATGGACGTATTCAATTTAGCTTCGTTAGTGTCTTGATAGAAAGTATTATGCTATAGATTAGATTAGATATTCTGTAGACGTAGTTTTGAATTAGGACAATTGTTAGCTCACCTATGAAATGTTATATCGTATAAACTCTTTGGACAACTTATAAAATCATTTCCCGCTTCAATTTGACTTCTGAAGCTACATGTTAGGTTTACCTACAGCGTTGGCATAAAATTCTCAATGAACCGAATTCCCTAATGAAACATGGTGACGAATGAGTTGGTTATGCTAGAATTTCCAATGCTTTGCAATTATCTCTCTGGCGTTGTGGCTCCTCTCGTTGTTTGGAATGTTGTTTTGGGGGGAATGCACAAGAGATGAGTGATGTATGAATTATTTTCAAAATATTTATTGTGAGATCAATGTTACCGAGGGCCAGACTTCCCCATATTGTCATGTAATAGTCGTAAAATTTGCCACTTTTTTATGTGGTTCCTAAGTGATACAAATTTAGTTATCGTATTCCTTTTATTTCATCGCAGAATGGTGTCTTTGTGTAGTGAGAATACTTATCTTACCTTTATTTCTATTTTGTATATAAATGGTTGTGGACATCTACATCAGGTTATTATGTTTGATAGGAATTTGTTGCCAAAGATTTGATTACCTTTGGGAAAATTGACTGTATGGAATTATTTATGGAAATATATATAATTGAGCCGTGGACCAAATCTGTTCGTTTTAAAAGCTAAGATTTTAGCTGAGTATCCCGATTGGGATCGGATAGCATTTATTATTTTTATCAAAGACTAACTAAACAATTGGTTAATGGAATAGGTTATTTTGTCTTAATCTCTTGTGGTAATTAGATTAAAAAATCATCTCGTTGGTGATTTGTATTGTACTTGTCTCAATTGTTCATTGAATTTTCTGATGTGCTGCTTTAATTGTATTGAGTCGATTTATATTTTAAATAAGTTGTTTGATTTATGTGAATACTTTTCATTTGCATTGGAGTCATTTCATTGCAAAATTCGCAGGTATTGTTAATTACAATATTTAGTGTTTGTTATATTGTCATTTATGATAGTAAAGTACATTGTGTTTGATACTGAACGTTCTGGATTATGGTTAGGGTATTTTGATGTCTAGATAGTTGTTTGAAATTGTACATTGGATGTGAAAGTCATGTCTAGTTTAACATTTTGTTTAGACCAAATCTCAGCAAATCTTGATATTATACTGTTGATAGTATACTTATTATTCTGTAGTATCAAGCTCTCACCTTAAAAAATCGTTTTTCTCAAATTTGAACGTTACCAGTTGGCTGTGATGAACTCTAATAATGCTAGATCCTAGCTTTTTGATAATGGAAATACAATTTTGTTAACAGTGAATATTGTGGGATGCACTCTGTTAATTTCTCATTATAACATGTATTTATTTGTTTACTAAGTCACTATTTCTTTTGGGTCTGAGTGGCTCTTTGGGAAAAGTGGTAATTAGTATTAGATTCAATTACTCAAATTTCTCTAAATTTGTTCTCATCTTTAAAACATATCTCTAATAATTTCTTACCCACCGAGAATTACTCAAAAATTTTGAATACTCCATTTTATTTAAGAATTTTGTGTGATTGTGTATTCGCAGAGGAGCATATTCGTGTTAGTTCGCGAAAGTAGAGGTTTAGTTGCAATAACTTGAATTATGTAGCAGGGGTTTTTTTTGGACACCTTATTATATTCTCAAAAATTGTTAATTCAACAAATGTCCTTTTTTTCTCTATGAACTTTTTTCCATGGAATAATTTAGGAAATCTTTGATGAGCCGACGAGATCTTGGGGCATCTCTAGGCTAGCTATGCATCGAAAAATCGGTGGAGTTTTTTTTATGTTTGAAAGAATGTTTTGAAGTTTGCAAAGATAAAAAAATTATTCCATCGAAATGAAAAATATCAAAAGATCATTGAAAGGGCCAAAAAACATTGAATTTATGAAATTCCATACGTTTCTATGATTATCTAATTATGCATTTTCATGACTTTCCTGAGTGCTTGGAAAAACATTTTCGTTGCATTCCTTATGTGAGAGCTTTTCCATGGTTTTCTCATAACACTGAAGTGAACTGCGCTGAGTTATTTGTACAATGGAGATGACTAAACCTAAAAACGTGTTTTGCGTTAGTGACCTCGTTGTGCGCGAGTTGGAGGTCGTCATCTGGCTGGTTCAGTCGGTTCTCATGTATGTGCTATTCAGAGGGATTTTGGTCACTTTGTGCATAATAACAAGTTAAAGCCGGTTTATACAAGGAGTTGTTAGAGTATTGATAAGATCGAGCTGCGCCCTTATTTGACTTACTGATATTCTAAACTCCGCATTTATTGCAGCTATGTGATCAAGATGATAGAGGAAACTGCAAGGGTTTGATAGACCTGATACAGGGTGGGAATGGTGGAGGTGGTGTGATGTTTATGAATTGGCTATTCAATGGAGATGGTTGTGCAAGAGGTGTACATAACTCTGTGTTTCCTGGCCCTTGTTCCAAATCCGTATTATTGATGCAGCTCTGCCGCTAATTTAACTGTTTTTATTGTATCGGAGGCATACGCATAGATTTGGTCGAGGTTCCTACAAAACAGGCTGGAAGATGTGGGGGTGTAAGAACGTAACTATAGACTATGTGAGTGGTAGAGAGACGGTAGTTGGCATGGCTGTTGAATCATTTATGGGTGGTTAGGCACTTAAATATGTCCAACTACACACTGTTTAAATAATAGGGATGCAAGTTACCAGTGAAAGGCTTATACACGAACTCATATATTGTTTTTTAGAACGCAAGTAGCAATTAATCAAAAACTAGTATATCAACCCTTATTCAGGGGTTATAGTTGGATTGTGGGTTGCTCAATAGACATTGTGTAGGAAGCTCAAGCGAGCTCAACGAATGGTATTTTCTTTTTGGGAACGTAAATGATCGCCTCAATGACTTGTTATCTTAGCATGTTATCCTGTTCTTTCACTGTATCTGGGGCTAGAAATTTGTGAAACATGTCTGGGGGAGAATTTACAACTTGAATGTCTGGCTAGTGGTAGTATGCATGGGTGATTCCTATTTTTGCCATTTATCCACATGATTTTCCCTGTAAATATAGTGGTGGTTTGTGGCTAACTTGTTACCAGAGATTAAGATAATGGCTGAGCTAATAGTTCCCCATGCTTACTTATTGTGGTTTTTGAAATTAGGTCTAAAACAATGAGCTTCCCTTGGAAAAGAATTGTTATTTTTCAAGAAGTGACTTAGTTTAGTGTTCGCTCTTATTAAAAATGTGGTAGGGAGGCATAACATTGGTGTAAGTTGTAGCATCGGGATTGCACAAGACAGCCCATTTCTGGAAATAGGACTTAAATTAGTGTGTAACACAACTGACGGGGTTATTTAGGACTCACCGTTTAGTTTGTGTTTGATTATTGGGTTTTTATTCTATGCTCGTCAAATTAACCTAGTGTTGACACTTGGCAGTGTAGAGCTTTCGCATCTTTTTATGATCTAATAGAGTAGAGTTTATTTGAATCTTTGAACATCTTACTATTGTAGTTCAGATATTCAAATGACATTTTTTTATTGAGACCTACCACATAGTTTAGCCTATCACATTTAATAAATAATAAATGCAAAGCGAAGCAAATCTTTGGTAGCTATGAAAAGAAACTGATATATCTGTCCAAGGATGGATTAGTTCAGTAGATTATGGCTTGGCGAGTAATATAATTAGTTCGAAATTCAAAGTTCTATCAGGTCACACAGTACACATCATCCGACTATGATCACATCACACACATACTGCAACTACACATGCAAACATACACACATTACGGCAATCATACCACACACACACAACACAACACACAACACACACACAACAACACACACTCACACACACACACACACACACATACACGACAATACACACAACACATTACACATACACAGTCATACCACACACACACACATACAAAAACAAATACACACACAACGACACACACATTACATCACATGGAGCCACATATACATTACACTCACTACACATATACAAGATCAAACAGATGGTACGTTGAACGACAATAACAGAAAGAAGTACTAGCATACAGCACAGGACTTACACATCGACAATAAATACACACTCCAGCATGCATCCACGCGACACATCACAAGGCATCATACGCATGACAGCCATGCACACACAGCAAACGACTATGACACACTCACTCTACATTAAGGATACGTGATCAGAAACTTCGACTATGCCACAGGACTTTTTATTATTACCCCCTACCTAATTACATTTAGTAGCTAATCACACAATTAGCATCGTAACACGTAGCACTGACATAGCTAAGCTACGAACGCACACAAACCACAGTGGACCACACAACAGCCACTACATACACAGACACATACATGCATAGCCACTAATCTTAAGACATGTTACCAGCACAACACCAACTTAGACACCACTAACCAGACAACATTACGACCCCACCACAGATAATCACACAGCAACCACACGCACTTACTCCATCATTCAGAGAATAGTACACACAATACCAGTGGCTTACCGGCTGGCAGACACAAACCTATACGCCATGAACCACACACTCTAAATCAAACAGCTATTATACCCTGTAATCACCCCCGCCAACCATCAACAACCACTCAGAAGGTACAAAGACAGATACAGGGAACCATCAAGAGCAAGGTCTAATTCCACAGTCAGCTCACTAACATATGCGGAGCCAGGTGACGAAACCGCATACCAGACACTTACGCAGTTCGGAAAATCGTCCTTGCCAGACACCACTTCTCATAATCACTCGAGTCATGACTGTCTCTAAAACGCACTCTTCTCAGGCAAACAAATAAATAGGTGACTAGAGTGATACTATACATCGCACATCCACGACTCACACACTAGGCACAACGTTGCGACTTTATTGTGATGCATGCAAACACGATCGCTAGATGCTCCATGCACACACACACACAATCGGTCACACCACCAACCACAACACACACACACAACCTATTACCGACCTACACACTGTCTTAGATGCATCACGCTAGCATACTAGCACACACACACACCACACTTTACACACACACACACACACACACACAACCTACACCACACCTTGTCGCTACACATACACACATCATCACACACTACACACACACTACAGATCGACTAGCACTCCACGAACCACTATCTTACATACACACTACTATCACCACATGTGTCGCTGTGCCACCACACACACACCACACACACATGCTGCTCAGTAGCTGTAGTCGCGTTAACAATATGCATAGGTGTAATGATGGCGTATTTAACATGAGCACGGCCATATCGCTGATGTGCACACACCCTACAGCCACGTTAACATCAGCTCCTATCACCACAATACAGCTTCATCGCGCATCAAGATCACACACACGTTAGGCACCTGACTCATGATGCACACCACACACAACACACACACCACAACATCCAGCAACCACACACACACACCACACACTCACGATAGCACATCTAAACACAAGCACATACCACACACACACATGACACCAACAGTACATAATTCCAGACAAACAAACGGCGAACACACTTACCCCATTATACACCACATACACCACATATTTGCACACACGACACCACAACCAACACAATATTATATGTAAACACAACATATCCAAACAACAACCAGATACTTAAGGTCTTGTGTGTGTGGTATGTGGCTTGTGTTTGTGTGTATGGTGGCTGGTGTGTGTGTGTGTGTGTGTGTGTGTGTGTGTGTGTGTGTGTGTGTGTGTGTGTGTGTGTGTGTGTGTGTGTGTGTGTGTGTGTGTGTGTGTGTGTGTGTGTGTGTGTGTGTGTGTGTGTGTGTGTGTGTGTGTGTGTGTGTGTGTGTGTGTGTGTGTGTGTGTGTGTGTGTGTGTGTGTGTGTGTGTGTGTGTGTGTGTGTGTGTGTGTGTGTGTGTGTGTGTGTGTGTGTGTGTGTGTGTGTGTGTGTGTGTGTGTGTGTGTGTGTGTATGTGTGTATGTGTGTGTGTGTGTGTGTGTGTATGTGTGTATGTGTGTATGTGTGTGTGTGTGTGTGTGTGCTTGTGTGCACAAGTGCACGTGCATGTAAATGGGGCAAATTGAGGACACACAAGGATTTCAACCGCACACCAAGGACTACACCACCAAGGTAATCCAGTGGTGTGAAAAAACAAAGTTCTATCATGTCTGCAGTTTATTTCTAGAATTTCTGTGATGAAATTCATGAAGTCTCCGTACTGTACGACTGCAGCCCTGTTTCGTAGGTTCATGGGAATCGTCAACATTTAAATGAAAAGAGCACAATTTGAATGAAAAACACAAACAACCTACATGTACAAACACACATAATCACAATGCCAGTTATATCTATTTTGTCAATTATGTTTTTTTTCTACAGGCAGTACATCCATTATACCTTTTTTTCCAGAATAGCAAGCACCTACCCTTCAAAACTGGATACAAAAACAGACATACACAATATCTCTTCTTTCTTTTTGGTCAAGTGTTCTTTCATGGTCAGTACATTCATCTTTATTTTCCAGAATAGCAAAGCACCTAACCTTCGAGACTGTAATAGCCAATAATTGGATTGTCACGTACCGACACACACATCGAACTAGCCTCCTACGTACTGCAAAGTGAGATCTCTCTCCCCACGCTGTCTGATGAATTTGATTTCAAATAACTGACCACTTACTTACATGTTTAACCCTATTGACCGATGCCTTTGCTCGGCTAAATTAGATTCTTGCCATTTGCCATCGCTGGATATTGGTTAATTGTGTGTTCAGCAAACAACGCTACAAGCAGCCAGCCATCCATCGTGTCCCGTTTGACTCGATGCCACTGAACGGGAGATCGGATGCATTTATTGGAATTCCGACGTTCGAGTCCACTTCATTTAGTGCAAATCCCCCACTTCCCGCTACTCCACGTTACGAGGATGGTGATTATATCACTTGAATGAAATTTGTTTTATAACCTGGCTTTTTGTAATTAAAAAAGATGCAAAATCCAAAAGAAACAACCTGATTTCCCTCACCAAAGCAGTGACCTATCAGTATTATCCAAGATATGCAAGAAGCAAAATCCAAAAGAAACCATTTTAAATCACATTAAAAGAACTCACCCTGATTTTCCTCACCAAACCAGTGCCCCATAAATTCTTCGGAGATAAATAAAGATGTTTTACAATTAAATGTATTTCTAAAAACCCTCTGAACATATGCAAGGTAAAGCACTTGAAACTGAATCCCTCTCTGAACATCACACAAATCTTAATAAATCAAATTTTATAATCGTTTGGTAAATAATTTTGTATATTGATGGAATAAAAATGGATGACATCTAGTTTTTTTGTCCAATGCAAACTAAAATTAAAGAATAAAGTACATGTAATATTAAGTTCATATGATAACAGCATTACATAGAGTGTAATCAACTGACTTATTGGAAATAGGATTAGAAGCTGTTCTCAATTTAGGATACAGTATTACTAGAATCAAATATACTGAGCTGTGAAGATTTCACGATCAAACAATTCTTTCTTATTCAACAATTACTATTAAAGGCAAAGTCCACCCTGACGTCAAGTTGATTTTAATATAAGCAAAATAATGAAACATATTAATGAAAATTTGGCGAAAATCCACCACAAAATAGCTGAGTTATGAACTTTCACAGTTTTAAATTTGTGACGTCACATTGTCACATGCAAGCAGGGTCCCCCTTGTCATGTAATATAAATTCCATACAGTGCAATTTTCTCAGAAAATTGAAAATGATTTTACCTGTGCATTCAATATATAATTAGAAAGAGTATTTCATACATGCTTCTATGAAAAAAAGAAACATTCAATTATCATGAACCAATAAAAAGTGGCAATTTATTGAATATTACATGACATATGGGGAGCTGCTCGTACATGATCTCACAAAATTAAAATTTTGAAAGTTCATAACATCACTATTCTTTGGTGGATTTTCGCCAAACTTTCATTAATATGTTTCTCTCATTGCTATGCTTTTATCAAAACCAACTTGACGTCAGGGTGGATCCTGCCTTTAAAAATTGCTCTGAGAGTCAAACTAATTATTGTTATGTAGCTTTGACTAGCTTTCCATGGGTTGAATTTCTATCAAGGTCATACTTTCATTCAGTAGTGTCAAATACGTTCTTGCTTCAACTCAGGTAAACAAAAACAGGACAAATCCTTCCAGCCTGTATTTACACTCTGGCTTCTGTCAACTACTTTGGTTGCCAAAAGATTTTTTTACTTCTCAGAATCATGTCACTGCCCTTTAATTAAATGAGCATTTGTGCTACTTGCTGACATTTTAGCATTACAAAAGTATCACAACACGTTATAATTAAAGACGGGTGGTGTACTTGGCCATGACACGTTAGGACGGCGTTTTAAGCGCCGGAAAGTATCACACAAAGTTGCAAACAGACCCCTGGGACACAGCTTCCATTTCTCCTCCCATAAATCTCAATTTGTCATGAAAATTCCTATATTGACAATTTTTGCAACATAATCCTAAAAGACTAAGTGGCCGGATACTCAACTTCGCACCCTGTTGGCTCTTGTTTAAAATATATTAACCCCTTGGGGTGACAGGCTTGTACAGAGAAACCCAGCACATTTCACACTTATCAATTGGCTCATAGGAAAAAGTACATGTATGTTACTCAACCTACTTTGGTCTATTTTACTGACAACTTGTAGATTACCCCAGTCTCTTTTTATTTTAACATTTTATGCAACTATTCAAATCATTCTACCTCAATTCAACACTCCTTGTAACCTTTAAACAACCAAAGCACTCAGGCAGAGAAGCCCTACTGCAAGCAAGTCATCAAAATGCATCCTCTAAATGCAAATATCATCCAAAATGCCTCAAATCCTACTCATTAAATCTTCAGACATTACAAAAACTGGTACCTTGAAGTAGTAAACGACACCTAAATAGGGCGATTCTGTACTTTAAAAATGGTCACTTTCACAACATTTCTTCAATGTGCTGTCCAAACAAAGGAGGAAAGGAGATTTGTTTTAGGGTCAAGTTATAGTACTAGCACAAGGCTAGTATAATAACAACAACAACAGCAACAACAACAACAACAACAGCAACAACAACAAGAACAAGAACAGCAACAACAACAACAACAACAGCAACAACAACAAGAACAACAAGAACAACAACAATAATAATAATAATGATAATAATAATAATAATAATAATAATAATAATAATAATAATAATAATAATATAATATAATAATAATAATAATAATAATAATGATAATAATAATAATAATAATAATAATAATAATAATAATAATAATAATAATGAAAAATGTTGGAAAATGTCAGTTTTCAGTACAGAATCACCAAATAGCAGAATCAGGCATCAAAAATTGTTCTAGTGGGAATATGCCTTTGAAGACTGTTGTTATGACAAGAAAAAAAAATCATGCATAATTTCATCAGGAGACCACTTCCTGCCAGTGGGTCTTGAATATTGTTGGAATCACATGACAAAATGCTTCTCAACTCAAAATATTTAAACTTGAAAATCAGCTTATACTGCCGACTGCCTATGGTATAGTTGGACACAT
>JZLH01S0065743.1:54406-67342 GCA_001188425.1 Eucidaris tribuloides | reverse complement strand
ACACTGCATAAAACTCTGGTCTGTATGCACAACAGCCACACGTTTCCTCAGAATTTCCACTTACCGGTACACATAGTCCAGACATACGACGGGTTGTATTTCCAGAATTAGAACAACATTTTATGTGCCGGGAACTATCGCACAAAGTTGCCCACAGACACCCGGGACACAGCTTTTATTTTACTTCTCATAAAGCCTGTTTTTCATTGAAAATTCAATATTGCTCATTTGAAAATTAAGTTTTTGGGCAACATATCCTGAAAATTTAAGTGTCTTGATACTCAAGTCTCCACTGTACCTTAATTTCACTCTCAATTGCCTTGATCGTTTCTTGCAGTGTCTTGCACGGCGGACCTTTGAAAGCACCAGGTTGGGAAGGGGCTGCGGTGATTGGTACCAGGGGAGGTACAGCGGGTGTTGAGGCCGATGATGGTTGATTATTCATGGTAACTTGGCTTACAAGATTTAAAGTTGGACTGCAGATAGAATGAAAACTGCTCAGAATTAGATTTCAATTGGAAAGAAACAAAAAGTTAAGAAACACATGAACTTGATACACATGTACATGTACAGTGAAACCAGGCTATATTGGCCATCCAAGGAAAACAAAATGGTGGCCTTTATAGACAGGTTCTTTAACACATGATTTATCTCCAAGGGAATCATTCTAGAGGCTAATAGACAGGTTTCCCACTTTTGAGAGATGGCTGCATTGTGTACTCAGTCCAGAAAACGAATAGGGTGTTCAGACGTGTAGTTTATATGTGTTTCGTACAAGTGTATCGTATGAAACACCCATTGATAGAGCGTTAAGACATATTTTCAGCAATCACCTATCTATAGATTGGCGTATAAACATGCAAGGACCACCAACAGTGCAAGGTGCATCACTACAAGGTTCTCTTATATTCTTGGCGGCAGAGAAAAAAGAAAGAAAGACCTGTAGAATGAAAGAAGGATACAAAGATAGAAGAAAAGGACAAAAAAAAAAAAAAAGGGAAGACAAGGCAACACAGAAAGACCAAAAGAAAGAAAGAAATGCTGGAAATATTTAAAGTCAAATAAAAAGAAAGAAAACAGCAAAAAAAAAATACATAAATGAAAGAAGAGTGAAAAATAAATTCAATGCAAAAAGGAAAAAAAGGACCATAAGGAAAAAAGAGGGGAGGAAAAAAAAAAAGAAATTGAAAGAAATATATAAAGGAGAGAGAAAAGGAATAGAAAGAAAGCTCGAAAGGTAGAGATAGAAACAGAAAGCAAGAAGAGGGAAAAAGAAGGAAGGTTCAATAAAGAAAAAAGAAAGGGAAAACATGGGAAAAAGAAATAAGTTTCTTAATTTCTATTTCTCATGTCTTTCTCAAAGCGGAAGATGGTTCTATAGGAAAAAACAAAAGAAAACAGGAAAAGATAGAAAGAACGACAGAAAAAGGAAAAATATTAACCAAAGATAGACAAATAGAAGAGATAGAAAGAAAAAGAAAAGAATCATTGAATGAAATATAGACAAACAGAAAGAAAACAAAGATAGATCTAGAAAAAAAATGAAATATGAAAAAGAATGAATAAAAGATGGACAAAGGTCATGATCAATGATAAGAAAATCTAATGGTTAGACAATGTCAATAATTTTCAATTTGTAACTTAGTTTTTGTCTTTCCAACTCCATTCCATACTGAGAACGGAGCTCCTTAGATCTAGTATTGAAATGAATTTGAATTATTTATTTCACTCATATAAAATACAAATATCAACAGTGGGGGAGCAGACCCTGTTCACAAGCGTAACCCGTGAATACGCGGGCTACCCGTGTATTCGCGGGTTGAACCCGTGTATTTACGGGTTTTGAAAACCCGCGAATTCACGTTTTTTGGCGATTACTCAAAAACGGTGGTTCTGCGCAAAAATCGGATCACAAAATTGAATTCTCCGTACCATTTTACGTCAGTATACAAATTTTCAAGAAATTCTCGTGTTCTGTTTTCGAGATGCATGAATCGAGTGCAATCGATCGCATTTTCCGATAATTTTTGCCGCATCTCTTTCGCCGCACGTACATATGCCGTGCCGTACACTGTGAGTCGCGCGCATGATGGCGAGTCGAAGGTCAGTGCAATTAACCGAAACTGTCTATTCGCAGGTTTTATAGTGCAGGCGACAGGCGTGCAGTGTGTAGGTAGTAGAGAATCCAAGATATAATTTACGTCTCCGATGTGGATTCAGATTGTTTTTTTTTGTTCCGTTATACTCACTGATTATGCCATGTGTGTGTATGCAAGTCTATAAATAGATACACTTTATCTGTTTGCCTCGCGTTTAGTTGTACATTCCATTCATTTTCCGCACCAAGTGCTTGTGCAGCAAGCAGGTCGTGACTGACTTGAGCAGGCACGAACTTCTACACGCTGCATGGATGAAATGAAGGGAAGGAGTATACATCATGTCTTTATAGAAGTCTATATATAAAGTTTGGTCAAAATGAAAATCTTGTGTAACTTTTTTTTTCATTAATTTGTTTTCCATTTGTAATCACTTTTTTGTTCTTTGTGTGTGTGTGTTTTTTAATTTCCGACGTCTCGTAAACAATGAGTGAAAAAAAATGTTCATTATTTTTCGTCTTTCATAATTTGCATCCCCTTCCCCGTGTTCATGTATTTTCCCCAGTCTTTTTTTGTTTATCACAATGTCCTCATACCTAAATAGGGGGGAATACGTTTTATGTTTGTTGTGCAGGTGTCATTATGTAATTCATTGTGTTAATTCTTGGTTGTCAATACATGTAGTAAATCATTGTAAGCCAATAGTATCAATTAACATGGACAATAAAGATGAATCTGATCTTAGTATGATTTCACAAGTAATACGTAACATAGGTCCATGCATTTTACTTTTTTCTTTTCTAAATCATGTACCTCAAGCATGAAGCGAATCGTAGACTTCTTTACCCGTAATTCGTAAAGTTTGGAAAATATCATTTTAAGATTTGAACACAAAAAAATGATTCTGCTGTATAGATACGTTTATAATGAGTAATTTTGCATGCGTTTTGTCATATGAAAGTGAAATGTGCATGGTTGCCGCTGCATTGTAGCGAGAAACATCGTCATCCTCTTGTTAGTTTTCTCGTTTGCATGACGTTATCGTTGCTATGTTAATGTTTCAAGACATCACAACAGCCACAGGCAAGATATGGCGATTGTCAAACCGTACAATTCAGTGAAGTCGCAATGTATAAATACATGTATGATTATGATCTACGATATGGAATATTTCAAGGGAAAATGGTTGTTTTCAGTTGCAAGGTATCACGTTGTTTGCTGAATCCGTTCTTTTCCTAAAGTTATCCGTCCTAAAGAAGACTGAACACATCCATGTTTAAACTGTATATTGTATATAAAATGGTGTTTTATTGATATCATCGTTGCAGCCCAAAGGCTGAATTGCAATGAATTTACAATATATACAATATCAAAATTACAATGCGAGTGCAACATACGTAAAAAAGAAGGTACGAGCATAATACACAAGATATAAATTAAATATAATCATAAATTACGATACCTGAATGAAGCAGTATAAAATTTTAAATATTATTATTATGATATACATATTCATGTTCATACCTCTAAAACAGAAATGTGAAAATAATATAAAGAAACATTACCCTTATATTGCGACCTTCCTTCCAATATCGCACCTGATGATTACGCCAGTGACTAATTTGGATTGAGTTACGATAAAACTGCAAACTCTTAAAAATTTAAAACATGTACGTATACATGTATTGTTTATACCTAAAGGCTAAACAAAACTATTCCCCTGGCCCCTACGCATTTTGAAAAAAGATGCCAGAAAAGTAAATGTTGGCTACATAAACTCGAAACCCTAATACCACCTTCTGACAAATTACATTGCAATAAATTAACATTGTCTGGATTTGCTCTTCGAGCATGCGGACAATTAAAGTTACAGTGGAGACTGTATCTTTTCAATTGGCCTACGTGCTTCATTAATTATTAACTGTCTGACCGTGACAGTATAAGGATTTTTTTATTATATGAAACGGATCTGTTGGAAAACCTTACAACGACCTTGCATCTGCGGCAGCTTACAGCTTTACCTTTTGATGAGAAAATTATGCCAACTGCGCTTTTCCACTTTGTTAAAATTTTTAAATCTTTTAGTTTTTATGTACCATTTCACCAAAAAGAAATTTGTGGTTATCAGATTTATTTGTAATTTCGTGTATGATTACAAATCAATTTTAAATGAAATGTGTTGCTGAATTGAAATAATCACACTCAGTTAACGATATTGCATCCATGACCGTACCAGTTAAGTGCATCCAGGTTGACACGATCCACATCTTGCCCGTTGTTGTATACGCTACAAACAAAAGTTCCTATTTCCACATTACCACACATCTTCATTACTATGTGAACAGATTTGTATCTGAATGACACTTGGGTTTTACAAATACTCGACGATTTTGTTTTTGTTGTTTTGTTTTTAATTTAGCATGTGCTCTCTTAAAATTCCCTGGTCATGATTACTTTTTATATTGCAAACAAACTTTAACATTCCCTAATCATCGAAAATAAATAAAAACTATAAAAAAAAATCTTTTGAACGGGAAAATCATCTTTAATCGTGTCCTCATTAAATAATGTAAAACAAAAGGGATGTTCATACATTTTGGGAATACATGTTAACTCATGTGTAATTCTTCAATTAATCCCCTAAAAACTTAGTCCCGACTCCCGGTGGATACCCCTAAAAATCGCAAGGCCGCGACGTGTTAACAAACAATCTGGAAAAAAAAAACTTATCTTTAACTCGTGTCATTTCATGAGCAATTGATATTCATCATATCATTCAAACTGTTTAGTTACAAATACAACGTAAAATAAAGTTCAAATATTGACAGAAACCAAAGACTGACAACATTCTATTCTATTGTTTTTCACTTTGAATTAATAATGTGACGGCCAACATTTCTGTAAAAACTTCAATACTCTGCAGTAAGCTGAACTGGAGATTAAAATACAAATGCAATACCAGGATAATTTATTGGTTAAATATAGGAATTATTATCTGCATATCCATAATCTGGTAGGTATTTGTCAGTCATACATGTACGGGAAAACTAATTTCAAATTTGAAGTTAAAAAGAAACAGATTATGATATAAACGTGCGTAAAGTGGGATTTCCCTTTATAGGGCCTATAGAGTTTTTCGTGAAAAGACATCAATAGGGACAAAAATACGTAACGTGATGCTTGCTTTCCAGAATGTGAAAATCAAACACTTTGCAGAGAATGACGCAGAAGTTCCATGCATATATTGAAGAAGTTATGACCGATAGGGTAAATGTCGAGCTTTCATGCAAAACTACATGTGGTAAACATGGAAATTGCCATGTCTCCCAATATTGGTGGTACATGTACTGACATATAATCGCAATGTTGCATGACAGTATAGTTAAAGTTTAAATGGTGCATGCATAGAAGGAAAAGAAGATAACGACAGGAGCTTGAGAGAAGAAGAGGTAGAAGGGCGGAAGAAGACAACATTGATACAAGGTAAGTGTTTTAGAATCATAGAACGAAACAACAACAACAAAACAATAAATGAAATGAGGTTAAAGCAAACTGAAATATTAAAGGGGCGCGGACGATAATGAAATAAAATATAAAACAAAGATAGAATGTGTAGGTGCAGGAAACATAAATGCTTAAAAGAATAAGGGAAAGATCGACAATGTCAGTAAGAAAATGAACGCTGCATTTAAATTTGTCACTCTATAAAACGAATTAGTGCTCTGCGTATCCGCTCTGATCACTGGATTTAAAAAGAGAATATGACAACCAATCTGTATGAGGTATAACTGCTTGCTTTTAGTTCATGACGTCAAGGACTAGATATCGGGATCACCGTCACGATCACCAGACAGTCAAGTTCTTGACATGAAACACATAAATTGTAAAAAGATTATTGATGAAGAGATATTGCATACACAAGAATGGGGAAATATATAATGATACGCGGATCACCATGACATGATGACGAATTTGGTATACATGGAAATCAAACCAGAAAGCATTAAGAGAAAGAAAGGTAGAAAACGATAGACACATTAGAAAGGTCTAGACTCTACGGAGAACAAAAACCCGACTGAAAATGGAATACTTATTTAAGTACAAGGAAATACAGATTTTTCCAAAGTTCTTCCGATAAACATTGTTTCAGTGTATAATAGTACACTGTACTGCCCATGTTCTTCATATCATGGAGGTAGAAATAGACCAAAACGTAATGACTGTTATTCGATTTCTGTATATGTAGCAAAATTTCTGCTCTTCTTCACGCCACTTTCAAACAAATTGCGAAAAGAATGACTTGAAAATATGAGGACACTATACTTACAATAAAATGGAAACAAAGTTGAAATGTGCCCTATATACTGAAAGCGAGCAAAAGAGAATGAAACTGAACCATGGAAAGTGGAAACATGCATGAGGACAAAATGAAACGGGTGGGAGAGACAAGAAGGAGAGGATGATATCGCATCATAAATAATTCTGAAAACAAAGTTACAATATAGTTACAATATACATGTGTATATAATTTCATAAATTATTCCAACGTAGTAGGACCCAAACTTTGTTTTCAATGGTCCCGTTCATATTAGAATCATTAATGCAAAAATCTAAAGTAATACAATTATCATTATAACCACTCAGTCCGGTTTTCTTTTCCATGCATGGGATTAGGTATAAAATTTTTAGCGAAGTTCCTGATGAATTTTCCCAGTCTGTGACATCTTCTTCGGTGAGAGACCATGAACTTTGGATGTCTTGCCATTGCAATGTCTCTGACTGTCCAAGTCTTGCGAATCCCACCTGACCTGTGTCCCATCACCCAGAAGTTTCCAAAGTCCATTCGAGCCAGTGAATTTTCATATCTCCTTGCCACAGGTATACCTCGGTTAATTGTAAAAACAAATAATTACATTAATTGCATTATTACAATGCATTGTAAATTAATGAAGACAAACGGAAAATAAGAAAAAAGAAAACATTAAAAGTAAGTAACAGAAAAAAGGGGAAAGAGGTGAGGAAATAAAATTTAATATTCAATTGATACAAATCATTTTCAGGATTCGTGCATAGTAAAATAATGATAACGGCAATATGAGTCGTATACAATGACACAAAGTAAACTATTGAACAATTTTAATTTGTAAATGATATAAGACTAACAAGAAGGACTTGGGGACGTATCAAAAAAATCAAGGAAATTTCATTTTATTTTTCGACAGGTTTGTGTGTTTAACCATGACAACATATCAAATACAATTGTTGGAATAGTCAGAATGGATAATAATACATTTGCGTAAAAAATATACAGGGAATAGAGTATCAAAGGAAATGGCTTTATGGATAGAACAATCATGTACAAATATGAGTAAATAGCCTACGTGTAAAATAGGTGAAATTAAAGGAAATTGTAATTAAGTCAAATTAAAGGAAATTGAAAAAGAAAGTACATGTAGTTTTAAAACAGAAACAAAACTTCAGATACAGAAATCGGAAACTAAAGGGGAAAATATTTAAAAAACACAAAAGTTATAAAACATGGAAAGAAAACAAAACACGGTGGCAGAAAAGAAAGTTAAGAAAGATGTAGAGAAAACATGAGAAAAACATGAAAAAGACACGATAAATTGCATGAACTAAACCCAACAGAAATATAGACAGCTGGGCAGTTGATATGCCTTTGCCCTTTATTGTCCAAACCATTGTGTAAGCAGTTACAATGTGTAAGTTATTATGTACTAAAGAAAGAAAAACAAGGGGGAAAAATGAAAGCTGAACAGGAAGGACTTGAGAACGTATTTGTTTCACATTCACATTATAGTCGGTTCCTCGTGACGGTGACCCAAAATCTATACATTCAATTGCCTAGCGTACTAAGGTTTTTGAAAATATATCTTTTCATATTTTAAAGTACAAGTGAGGAGAATTGTCTAAATAAACACAAAGTAGGCTTGCTTTGATAGGTATGACTCAGCCCTCAAACTGCTGACCCCACAAATTTTGTTCAGGAGCGACAGTAGTAAGCCATTTATGCTCTCTTGAAGTACATGCATATTTCCACCTTAATTTATGTTGTCAATCTAACATCTTCAGTCAATTTTAATAAAATCCATTGATATCATGTTATACATATATAATAAATGGTCTCCGTGAAGTCGCGCACAGTATACAAGAGTAAAATATTAAAGGAAGAGAAAGAGAAAGGGCATAAATTAAACAGACTGAGAAATTATGGGGAAAAGCAGCACTGACAGAAAAATTAATAAATTACAAAAAGGGGAAGAGAGAGAAAGAATTAAAAGCAAATTTGGAATTACGAAGGACGATGTTTATATAATTGATCAAAAACACGACACACCGGAAAAGATAAGAAAAGAGGAAAAAAAGAAAAAATAAGTATGCAGACACACAGAAATATTTTTGAATAACAAGCCCCCCCCCCCCCCATCCCACATGCAATCACAGAATTTTTGAAATAAAGAAACAGATAAGAAACTGAAAAAAAAATGGAGTGAGAAAATACAGATTTCTTAAGTAGAAAAGAAAAGATTAAAAAAAGCAAATGTACAGTGTAGTTCATCTTGTATACCTGATAACAGAAGGTGACTGATACACGGTAAATAGTACTGCAGTGTACTCTCGTGGCAAAATTTCATTATAAAGAAGTAAAAACTCTGGTCCCATACCTTGGATTTCCTTTGTATTTTATTGTTTTTGCAACCCTGATATAAAGAAATTTCGTTATAAAGAAGAAATCATGGGTCCAAGGACTTCTGTATAACGAGAGTGCACTGTATCATGAAAATATAAAATGTTTGATTGTTTTTGGAAACATAAATCACACAGGACACTCCATGAATACCAAAAGAGCAAACTGAAAGTGCATGCATTAACCCAATGGACCTACAATGAAGGCCCATGATCAACCACACAGTCGGCTAGAGCAATGCGTTTGTAGTAATAAATTGACGGTGGAATTAGCTTGTATACAAACCCCACTACTGAGCTCCCTGTGCAGATAAAATATTATGTAGATTTGATAACCATTAATTACCATCGGCTTCGTCGTTCGCGCTCGCTCCCTTGGGCATTGGCGCATGCCACAATCTCTGAGCACATGGCAACACGGCTCGACGACATTGCGCAATCCGCCCGAGGCCATGCAGTCAGCTCAGTCGCACGGGATAACCTGCTCGCTCCATTGGGCATTGGCGCGTGCCACAATCTCTGAGCACATGGCAACACGGCTCGACGACATTGCGCAATCCGCCCGAGGCCATGCAGTCAGCTCAGTCGCACGGGATAACCTGCCAATTCGCGAGTTGGTAATTCAGCGCCCGTGTGCTGGAAAACGTGCGCGCATCGATATCGATACCGATAGTATTGATGGCGATATTATTGCAATAAAATTGATTTCACGTTGTTGTGGCAAAACAGAACACGAGAATTTCTTGAAAATTTGTATACTGACGTAAAATGGTACGGAGAATTCAATTTTGGGATCCGATTTTTGCGCAGAAGCACCGTTTTTGAGTAATCGCCAAAAAACGTGAATTCACGGGTTTTCAAAACCCGTGAATACACAGGTTCAACCCGCGAATACACGGGTAGCCCGCGTATTCACGGGTTACGCTTGTGAACAGGGTCTGCTCCCCCACTGATCAAACGACATACATAAAAACATAAACCAATACACATAAACTTACAAATAATAAATCAATAATATATCAATAATAATAACAATAACAAATCAATAATATATGTACCAAGCGAGACGACCGGGAAATCTACAGGACATCCTATTCTCCCGTACAGATGATGATGATGAATAAGAATGAACTAAACTGGTAGTGGTACAATAGCAAAACATGAGGAGTGGAAATTAACTTTCCTTTCAAAAATCTTGGACGTTTCACCTTGGCCTGGAAAGCTCATTCACAAATAGTTTACCATGTTTACACGGTTTACAACTTAACATGTATGCACAGACATAACAGACAAACACACTCTCTCTCACTCATACACATATACAATGAACTAGTGTGGTATGAAGAAATAATCCAAAACAGTCGGAGCGCGGAATGCGCATAAAGTGACCGACTACAACAGTTGAATTTCACACAACTGCTTGTACGTTATGCGCAGTTTAACAGTGAATTCCTGAACTCGGTATAAAATTCTACACTAAAGTAACACTATTCTAATATCAAATAACTACAGAAAATAGCTACGATAATTGGAAAGATTTGTGAAATATCGCAACTAAAACCCCGTACATACTTTATGCCGTCTCATTACAATAATATCTTTATCAAATTTACTCACTTTATTATCGATATTCTACTTGGAGCTTGATCTCGGATCGGTTGGCAACTCCATCCATGGATCGCGGCTGCATTGTTAGTTTTCAAATTTGCTATGAAATCCTATATAAATACTATTTTAGTAGAATAATATTATATTAATGTCAAATAACTTATACCTTTATAAAAACATAGCTAAAAAATTGTATTATTATAAAAATTTTGTAATACAGGAACTCGGACCAGGAACGAGCCTTATTATCAATTCTTCCAACAATGGCAGGAGTGAATGTGAGTAAAAAAAATGAATTAGAACGATATTAGACAGAATATGTTGTCTAATTAGTTGATAAACATATGGTCCAACATTGTAGTTATGATATAAATGATATAAATTGTTGTGCAAACGCCATTTATGTTGTAAAGTTTCGTTAGGAGTAATGCTATTGCTACTTACAAAACAGCGCACGTAGCCTATTCATTCTGTAAACATAACGTGATATGCATGTTGTATAAACGTTCTGGTGTATCCGGTCAGATTTTGCAATCCGTAGCCGTAGGGTCTAACGTTAGTGTTAGTGAATGGGACAAACGCATGTAAATCGTTAACACCAGCAACCCAGCTCGGTTCAGCAGACGATTTTTAACACTATCTACAACACCAACTTCCGGAAGTGCGTCATTATTTCGGGGTCAACTCGCTAACACGGATCGATTTCAAGTTTCGGATTAACGCTCGTGTTATTGTTCAGATAACACTAACACGAACACTAATCCAAAACTTGAAATCACTCAGTGTCACATGTCGTTAACGCGCGCCCGGGGGGCCAGTGTCATTACAACGTGTACACCATGCGCGTGTGAAAAAATGCGTAAAAAGGGTGGTTTTTCACGGTCGGACGATCTATGCGCGTACATTGAAAAGGGTATCAAAATCGCCAAAATCAGGAAAAAAGGTATCCCGTTTCAACAGAAGGTTTACTTCAAAAGGGTATTAGGGTGACTGAACGCGTACACGCTTAGTGTGGGACAAAAACAGCTCCCATAGACAATACGCACCGCTCTATGGACGATGCGTGTTGTGCGCGGAGCCCCGAAAATGGTCACAGTTTTTTTCAAGAAGCCTCACATTTGAGGTGATATTAAAATAGGATCCGCTATGAAAATACTTTAGTGTTTGGTATCATATGAAAAAGCACATTTTTCTCCATACTACCATGAAACAGGGAAGTTGTAGTTCCAAAAATATTGTGTTCAAACTGTCGACGATAACATTCGCATCACTGTTATTCCAAGATTGTTGACCCTAGAAACTTCCCCATTCGGATTTAGACATTTTCGGATATGTACAATCCATTCATGAGGTTAGTTTTTCGCTAGCTACATCGGATCCTATTCTAAAAACGCTCCGAAAACACCCTTGTCCGTATCAGCGAATTCAGGAGGCGGGGCAGAATATGCATGCGCACCCAGCACCACGCGCGATGTCACGTTGATTGACAAACTACGTCACGTCCATTGAAGCGCGATCTTGGGCACTGCAGCTGCCCGCATGCATCTGCACGCAACATGCGCCTGGCAACAAGACCTATTTTTAGCCACCGCATAACCCCGCCTACTGTGTACGCACGTGCTATGTGCAGAAATCAGCCAATCAGCTTTCGTTATTTTTCACTGAGAGATTGGACTTCGAACCCAACCAACCAACCAATACATGTACATCGCGCGCGGCCTGTGAGTGCGTAGTGTACGTACGTGAGATCATTACTTCATGGGGAATTCCCTTCCGTAAGCACAGAAATCATTGGGGAGGAGCGAAGACATCGCGAACGCGTACGCTAGCGCTGAAGCTAAGGCAACAGGCGCATGCGGCGCTGCATTAATCTGGATCGTATGAGTACCAGCTGATCGGCAAAAGTGGCTACCTGTGTACCATATTTCTGCTGCATTTCCGGCCAAAATGTACTAAACCGATTTGCAGGCCTATATCTTCTGGATTGAAACATCGAGAAGAAAGTATATTTGACAGAGGTTATTATGTAATATAATTATCAATATGTAGTTGTTCTTCAAAATTCTTATAGATATTAAAAAAAATATTATCCTTCAGTCACCGCCTAAGGCGTATCTTTGAATTCGCGATAATACAATAAGTACCGCGCCATGGATATGAACTCGCCATTAATTCACAGTCCAAAAAATCATCTGATTTCTGGGAATGCAATTTATTTGTAATTAAAGTATACAATCTATCCTTGATGTCAAACTGTTTAAGAAGTATCATGTTATTACAAAATAATGTCCGTTTGTTATGCTCACTTTTATTGCCATGATTACCGCAGCCCTTGCATATCCGCCACCCCATGCCAAATTCGACCACCCCTTGCCATGATCCGACCACCTGGGCAAAACCTAGTAAGCCGGCGCGCACGGAGCGCGGGGGGGGGTGGGGGGGGGGGCGGGGGGGGGGGGCGGTGGGCGGGGGGGGGGGGGGGGGGCGCACCGGCGCGCGCACGCAGAGGGCCCGGAAGAGAATT
>JZLH01S0065742.1:73934-102356 GCA_001188425.1 Eucidaris tribuloides | reverse complement strand
GGTTGTAGTACAGGGCGATCCAATTCTGTATCCGCCTGCCATACTGTTGGTAAGTGGTACAGCATACCACCCTAACACCCATCGACATTGACCTCTCTGGGTCATGAGGTTAAATTACTTTGGTTTACCAGTTTTGTTCACCCTCACACGCCATCCATCCGACTTGTGTGCCATATCCCAGCATGCACTTCCTTAGGGCTTGCCTGCTGAGTGAGGCCTCAAGTGTCCTTTTGAATTACCGTCAGTTGGCTCTTCCAATTTTCACAGTAGTACATGTAGAGAGTCTGGGATTTGGGGGGGGGGGGGGCGGTGGTGTGTATATGTTGTGGGTGTGTGTATGTGTAGGCTATGTATTTGTGTGTGTGTGTTATATGTGTATCTCTGTCTGTTTTTGCTTGCTAGTCTTACGCATGTCATTTTTAGGCAAACTAGATATAACTGAAGCTGTACAATATTTTGCGGCTCCCTTTGTTTCACGCAAATAATATCCAGACTTTGCGACAGTGTAGTAAATGTTGCTGATATTTGGTCTGTTAGGCAACAAATGACACACTACAGTGTACGTGACAAACAAATTAATGCCAAATGTGCTACAGGGTACTAACATGAAGGCCTACTGCTTGAACACAGGACACAGTGAAGCTTTCATACAATAGGTCAAGGTTACACATGCGTTGGAAATTATAAATAACAAGTTCAGTGCACTCAAAAATATAAATAGCAGGGTGCTACAAGAAAACAATCATGAATATCTATCCAACATTTATTGCTGCAAGAAATTATTTCCTTATTTGCAGTATTGAAGTAGGCCTACATTGTATTTTGTGAAACAGATCCTTCCAGAACTTGGCTAATTGTGTGCATAATTTTTTAAAAAGTGGCTGAAATAGGGTGATTTCATCGGAATTGCACATTTCACTACTGGTACCAAATTTTGATCAAACCCAACTTATGCAAAGAATTACTCATGTCCAACTGTAAACTGACTATGTTTGGCTGGTCTTGTAATGTTTGTACAGCTTACAAGTGTGGAATGAAATGTGATTCATTTGCAGAAATAAACTGGCCATTTGAATTATTGTTATGGGAGGAATGCAAAGATTATTTTGTGTGATGTGAGAGAGGTCTTGTTGTCCAGGACTTACATTCAAAACCGGTTTCAAGGTGTTTGCAGTTGTGATTTGTTTTGTGTGTGACATTTATAGCCTCTGACATAGTCACATTTTTGAATATATCATTCATGGATGACTTTAGATTTATGTAGCTATGTTAATTCAATGGACATGCTTGGCGTAACAAAAAGTATGGAAAGCCATTAATTCATGATTCTCACTCATGTTGTTTGTCACTGTCACTTGCATTGGCTCATTAAAATATTACCATTTCATTCCTACATGTTGACTCCATCAAGCATATTATATAGTTGCATTTGAAGTCGGACTGCATCAATTTGACCGCCAGCAAACATCTGTTATGGACTTTTATGTATTGGATATATATAGATTAATCAATTAGCAGATGAAATTCTCCTTTTTTTTTTCTCTGGCCTCCTACAATTCTCTTCCATACTCTCCCACACAAAATATGATTATGACAAACAGAGAGAGAGAGAGAGCAGACGAATCCATCGTGGATGTGCATGCTTTCTATAATTATATCTTTCTATAATTTAATGGAAGAATAAAAGAGTCATAGTACAATAAAATTCTCGCTGGGAGAATCAGTTAAGAGATCTGAACATTTCTTTATTTCAGACGTTGTTGCAGCGTCTCATATTCTATACAGAGCCTGTAAGAAGAAAAAAAATCTGACGAAGCACTTGGAGGAGAAGTAATATTCATACGCTTTCGAGCGATTCTTTTCATGCTCTCATCTGGGATAGGAGGCGACTCTCCCTGGCTCTTCCACTGCATATGATGTCTTGCAATGGCTGCAGAAATTTCAACCTGTGAATACTTGAATGAGCCGTGTTAGAGGCCACGGGCATTGTAGGGTTATTTGAATAGCGAAATGAATGGAAGTAGCAGAATTATCAAAATGTTATTCAGTTCCGAGGAGTTGTTGCTCCGTGATGCCTATTTGCTTTCAGGAGGATGGAGAAGTTTTGTTGGATTGGTTTTTCAATTTGTTGGTAGAAAAGCTGAAAGGAGTGTGATTTGCTTTAAGCTGCAGTCTGAGCATTAAAGTAGGTTTCTTCCTGCTTGATAGTTGCCTGATAATAACGCCAGAAGATTTTGCAGAAAGGAAATTGAACGTGAGCGGAGGGAAGCACACAAAGGATGTTGTCGTCCAGGATTTCCAACTGAGAGATTATCTTTATGTACTGCAAGTTTACAATCTCTCTATATTAGATCAGATGCAGGAAGACTTACTGCAGTATTTCAGTATTATATAAAATACAACTTAATTCTTGCAATTAAGAACCCGTGTGTTCACTTCATGTTATCAAGCGAAGTATAGGAGTGAATGGGCTTTTTATTACATTTGCCAGCTGAGCGGGCATCAAACTTGCGAGATTGTAAAACAAATATACCCATAAAGACCACTAAATTGCACACTGTAAAAAAAAAACCCTCAATTTTAATAACTGCCAGACTTGAGTGGTTGATACTAAGCTTTCTTATTTATATCAATCTATCTATCTAGGTCTATCCATCTCTAAAGAGACAGTAATATCTATTTTAACAAAATCAGGCAAGAAATTGTGATTAGTTGTTCTTTAATCCATCCATTAGCATTTAATCTACTCTTTTGTTGTAAACTTTTGGTTTCTTTACTATTTTCATCTTTCCAGGCAAATGATGGCCAGAAGTTTGTTGGACACGCTCCGGTCTGTTTGTGACAACCCAGCCGATAGAGAGGCTGGACTGGAGGCCATGAATCACCTGTCAGAAGATATAGGTGAGTTGTCCACAGATCAGGTGGGGCAAGATTAGTTGCAGGCTACAGGATTTTATCACAATAAATTTGCTACACCAGAAAATTGTGTTCACTGTGTTGTCATCAGTCGCAATGTCCATGTTTAATAAATCTTTTGTCTTCTTGACTAAACACTAACGATCATGGGTTTTAGAGGGTGGAGAGGAACCTGACTTTACTAGAAGGATCTATTGAAGCGATTTGCCAGTTGATCTGCATGACAATTAGATTAATGTTGGGTTTCACATCAAGGTCCTACCCAGCCTGATATACCTGGAAATAGGTAACTTAAGGATTCATTCCTGAAACCTGAAAAATGTATTCCAAAATCAGTCTGTTATTTCCACAAGCCTGAATGAAAGTGAATTTCAGTTTATAAATTTATCTGTTATAATGCAGCTTGATTTATGCTGTAGGTCAATTGTATGGGATGAAGAACTGTTTTAAGTCAATTACAGTATCATTTATAAACTTTGATGGTCTGTTTTGTGTGGTAATTGATTCCATTGTAAGGGATGACATCATTGTTATGCCTTTGTAAATAAACCATTATGTACTTTTAGCACATTTTTATGTGAGACCTTGTACGTGTTCATCATTTTGAATGGTATTTGTTTTCGTAAAGATACACAAAAGTCTCTCTAAAATCTATCTTCATTTACTTTACCAGGAATTTGCATCAATTGTCCTAAAATAAACCATGTTTAATTAAAAATGGAAACACAGAAAACACAGAAAACAAATCACTGCTTGGTAAAAACAGATGTTTCAGTGTAACAAATAATGCTATTGCACACAGAGGTAGCTTGAAAGAAGGTTACTCCCACAATCACTCTCATGAATATTCGGATGCCTAATAACCCTTTGCCCATTGCTCATGAATATTTATAGAACCAATGGTGCGTGCGGAGTTGATGGAGCAGATCCCTCACATTGCCATGCTGTGCCACGAACACCATCATCTGTTTCCCTCAACGATTCAGGATTACATCCTACCAACAGTCGTCCGGTACCTGACAGACACAAATAACCAGGTAATATAGATGAAGAGCACTGGGAGGGGGAAAAGGTGGGGATGAGAATCAGGGAGGGGGAGCAGTGGTATGGGAGTCACCATCATCTGTTTCCATCCACCATTCAGGATTACATCCTACCGACAGTCGTCCGGTACCTAAGAGACACAAATAACCAGGTAATATAGATGTAGAGCACTGGGGAGGGGGAAAAGGTGGGGATGAGAATCAGGGAGGGGGAGCTGTGGTATGGGAGTCACCGTCATCTGTTTCCATCCACCATTTTACATCCTACCAACAGTCGTCCGGTACCTAAGAGACACAAATAACCAGGTAATATAGATGTAGAGCACTGGGGAGGGGGGAAGGGGTGGGGATGAGAATCGAGGGAGGGGGAGCTGTGGTATGGGAGTCACCGTCATCTGTTTCCATCCACTATTCAGGATTACATCCTACCAACAGTCGTCCGGTACCTAACAGACACAAATAACCAGATAACATAGACATAGAGTGCTGGGAGGAAGGGGTGGGGAAAGAATCAGGGAGGGGGAGCAGTGGTTTGGGAGTCACCATCATCTGTTTCCATCCACCATTCAGGATTACATTTTACCAACAGTCGTCCGGTACAGACACAAACAACCAGGTAACATAGATGTAAAGGGATACATTGTGGGAGACGGGGGGGGTTTGAGAATCATGGAGGGGGAACAGTGGTATTGGAGTGAATAACTGCACACTTGCAACCAGGTGACCTAGACTAATGAATTGGGGGGGGGGGGGGTAACCAGGGATGAAAAGTGTAGCATGGGGGTAAGTAACTGATGCATACAAACAACCAGATAACATAGACCAATGGATTGGGGGGGGGGGGCAATGGTTTGGAAGTAAGTAAGGGATGCATGGGGATTTGTATTATGTGAGGGATGGGGTGGGTAGAACCAGCAGGGGAGGGTGAGCATTGGTGTGGGAGTAAATTACAGTCAAGATTGAAGATTGGCGTCAAATGCGGATTTCCTCTCTGGTTCTCCCCCACCAATGGGAAAAAGCACAGTGCCTTGAGTTGGGGGAGGGGGGTATCTTTTTGTGATATTGATACAAATATGTTGTGTTCATACTCATCAGTACAGGTTGTTATATTTTTATGTTGTAAAAATTGAGTCCTCATGTTTGCATGAGGAAATGCCAACTTTTGTAACATCTTTATTTCAAGAGAGAGTGTTTCTTTGTGTCATAGGATACGTAAATTGACATTGTATGTTTCTGCCACACAAAGGTTGCTATGACAACATGAAATGCTTTACATAGCTTAGCAACCAAACTTGTTGTGACAGGAGTGGAATTGTTTGTCAAATGAATCCATGCAGTATTGAGCCAACACACATAAACATACACCTACCCATACACACAAGCTAGCCTTGTTTAACACACAGTCACATACATACTTCACACATAGACATGGAAACACACTCATGTTGAACAATTTGTTTGTACATGTAGAACCATGTGGAAGTCTTCCTTCAATTTGATTATTCGTAATAAATATTATTCACATTTCTGTGCAAGGTAATCTGATTTTGTGCTTTTCTATGAATTCCTAAAAGTTGATATGAGTAATATAAATCATATGTGTTCTGTTCTGCTGGTAGTTTTGCCGTGTAAAACGGAAATATGTTGTAGAAACATGTTTACATGATAATAAGACAGTATCAGTAAAGTTTGTTTCATAAAGGACAGACATGGGTAGAACCAGACATATGGCACAAACCTGACTATCTTCTCACTCAGCATGTGGTATGCTACACCTGTTCCAGGTTAAATCTATCCCAGTCCCGGGCAATAAAAAATAATGACCCACTATTGGGTTAGATACGGAGCAACATTTGTATCAGTGAGCTTTTATTCCTGTTTTCAGACTCAGAGCTTGCTGGATGTACAGAAGGGTTAGGGTGAGGCTAGTATTCCACCTGACTGGTGAGGGGTAGGGGGTAGGATACAGCAGGGTGGAGTTGTATCACAGGGATAGGAGGGAGTAAATATGAGGATTGAAGGAATATCATAGCTAGTACCTGAAAATGATATTATGCATGCTGCTGCTACTACGGCTTGTCTCCCCCCCCTCCCTCTCTCTCCCCTTCTTCACCTCCACCTCCTTATTTATACTTTTTTCTTTTCCTTCTCCACTTCTTCTCATACTTCTTTTTTCCTTCTCCTTTTCCTTCTCCTTTTCCTTCTCCTCCTCTTCCTTCTCCTTTTCCTTTTACTCTTCCTTCTCCTTTTCCATTTCCTTTTCCTCTTCTCCTTTTTCTTCTCCTTTTCCTCTTCCTTTTCCTCTTCCTTTTCCTACTCTTCCTTCTCCTCTTCCTTCTCCTTATTCTTATTCTCCTCCTGTTCATCCTCCTCCTTCATCCTCCTGCATCCTCCTCCTCCTCCTCCTGATCCTTTTCCATCTCCTTCTCTTCCTCCTGCTCCTTAATCTCAATATGCAGCAACCTCGTATTAATTGTAATCATTTGTGAATTTTTGAAGTCATATATTAACTAACAAGTAACTCTGTGGTATACAGTAAACTAAAATTCTAGCAGGATAATTGTGTAAAATATTATAAATTATCTGATTTATTCCAGAAGTTACTATGAAATAGATGATGTAATGTTAATATGTGACATGACTCGTTCATGCACCACTTGTTATTCACGTGCATTATCTTGCATATGCTTCCTTATTTTACATAGCTCTCAAGACATACAGTGTCTTCCTTAATTTCACTGCTGAAGGATACACTATATCTTGCTTTTCAAGCCCTGATGCTCTGGGATCATAGAATTGTAGTTCAAAGGTCTAGGACTTAGTGACGGATTAAAACATGCCATGTTAATTTGTTAGCATGTACTGTAATGCAATTTCATTACTGCGAGCACATCGTCCATAGATTCATGATAGTGATGGAATTACATCCATTACATTACATTTGGTTTCGCAAAGAAACCACCTAGACAAGATGGGGATGAAGTTACATTGTACAGACCTCGTGTCATTCATGTTCAAAATCTAAATTGACATGATTTCAGATTATTACGATTCTAAATTGTAGTTAACATTATATAATGTTCAGATTTAGCGTCTTTCAGAAGGCTCACAAGTAGAAAAAAAAGTTGTTCCTCTTGATGTAGAAATCCTGAAGATCCTTCCAAGCATTTATGAGTGATTATGATCCACTTGATGCATTACTTCTTTGTACAATTAAGATTAAATTCAGAGACCCTGTGAAAGTCATTTAAACATTTTGTGAGGCTCTTCATCAAGACATAACATTACCGAATCACATTTACAGGAACTGCATCTTGAGGTTGAGGGTCATGCAGAATTGATCTTGTATACAGCCATTTATGGTATATTGACGTACAGTAATATGGGGGCCGTTTTCTAGACAGCTGTGGGAAGTTATAAAACATTCATTGCAGTGACTGGTAATCCTATAATCTTCAACAAGCTTGAAGTGTTTTTTTTTTCACAATCCATTTAAAGAGCAAATCTGAACTTTTCCTAAAGATTCACTGAATGAGTTACTGCTGAGTAAAACATAAAAATTATGGTTGATAATTGACAAGTGACATTTGTTTGATTTTTGAAAAGCCATATAGAGAGCTGCAAGTGAACATTTGACATTGAATTAATGGGGAATTTCCTAGGCTACTTCAGCATCAATGTGCATATATGCAACTGATGCTTCTAAGAGATGCCTTTTAAGGGCTTGGTTTTCATCTTTTGACGACAATTAAGGAACTTGAAATTTCTCATGAATTTATTTTCCAGGCATGAAATTGCGTCATTTTGTGCCAGAACTACAAATTAAAAACAATTTTAACAAGACAAATGTTATTCATGATTATACTCCTTTTTAGTTTAAAAGGGAAAAAAAATCTTTGCAGTTCAGAATTTCCATCTCGTTTAGCAGGTCCCTTTAAAGTATAGTGACTGAAAGTTATGTTTAGAATGTGACCTTTCACTCTTAATTCATGAGGTGGTGTGAACCTGTGGGAAAAACTTGATCTGTACTATTATAATTCCTTCCCCCACCCAAAAAAATATCTGAAATATGAAGACCTGTCTGAGTATGGAAACAAGAATCCAGCATTCTTTGATAAAATAACTTCCTGGAGGTCAGTAGGCGTGGCATAGTTCAAGGTATTTGTAGAGGTCAGGATTGGGCTGTAGGGGTATGATGGAATAGTGTAGTCATGGGATCAAACTGGTAATGGCACCAGTATAGTAGTTTTTCACTTACATTTTTCTATTGTTTATATTCATTTTAAAGATTTAAAATCGTTTTTTTTTTTTACATTTATACTGTGATAATACCATTTTAGCATAGGAGTAGGACTTCTGGGTCTATTGATGAATTACTGGCCCCACATTCATCGTCGTTCCGTGGTATTTTGAGTGATTAGCTGACTGAAATGAGAAATTGCATGTTGGGATATTATGATGATGTCACAATAGCAAAAAAGAGGGGAAAAATTTGTGTCAATGTAGGCCTATGTGATTAGAACTCAAGATGGGTTAAAATTGATGCAAAATAGGCAAAAATGCTATCCATATTTCTACGTAGTATCTTTTGACATTTGAATCCATCAAATTTTGATTTGGGCATTATGTATTGAGATGAATTCCTGATGTGTGTAGTGCATTGTTGATGGAAAAAGTGTAGGATTCGTGGCAGCAGTGTGTGGTAGAATTGATTTTTAATGCAAAATCCATCAAAAAAAAATTGAAGGTAAAATTTGATGACTGTATGAATTTTCCACCTTTACTAAAAAAAAAAAACAACAATAAAAATGGAATCAAACCTGTCTTAGCTGACATCTGTACAGAATGGACATCCTCCTTATTAAAGGCAGCGGATTTCCCGCAGACCAGGAAAAGATAACCCATGCCCTTAGGGCATGTCTGTGAAATCTGGGGGTCAGTAATTACATAGAATAAAACAATAGCTGTTGAGTGTATGTTCTATGGTAGGAATTTCTTTCTCGCGAGAAAAAAAAATCAAATCGAATCCAAGTCTAACAGTGACTATAATTCCACTAGAGCTGAGTTTCTAGCTCCTATATTTTGCTAAAGGTTCCCAGATGGCATTTTCTTCTAAATGCCATTGTATTTACACAATGTTGATTTTTAGGCAAGCAAAAGAGATGCCCTGCCTTTAAGGACACCAAACTAACTCCCCAGAGAACAAAATGCACATAAAATTATCCTGTACAGAGAGGACACCTGTGTACAAAGGACACGTTTCCTTTCTGTGCCTACAAAGGTTTGACTGTATACTAGTATTAGAATGTTTGTCTGTAACATCGCTGCGAATGTAAACTAAAATAAATGTGCTCTACGGACACAACAGACTATCATCCAAGTAGGAAAGATGAAGATGGAATCACCACTTGAAGGAGTGACTCAAATCCAGCTAGAGGCAAGGAGAGGGGGCAAAGCTTGGGAGGAAATAAATTGTCTTGACTGCACAAATTGCTTTCCCAGCAGTGGAGAATGGAGACGTCTCGCATCTCATTAACTGTTTGAACCCGGCATAGAGTAGACTGAATGGTGCAGGCAGCCATGTGTGCTGCATCTTACATTTAGGGATTGTCATCGTTCTCCTTCTTGGGGTGGGAGGATGATAGTAGGGATTCTCATGGTGGCATTGAGGTAAATCTCTCTTTCGGCGATTGGGTTTAAACTAGTAGAATTATATAAATTTGAAATGTTCGCAATTCACAAATGAGAGCATGTTTGAGCAGATCCTATGCTTTACATGCTTTTATAGGTAATGACACAAAATTGATATGTTGGGGTATATGGGATTACTTCACTCTCATACTAAAGATTCTGTGCCGAAAATGTGATATTGTAGATTTACAGAAATAATGCAAATTTAATTTTTGATTCAAAAGATGTTGTAAATGGTGCCTCTAGGAAAACGGAAGAGAGGTAAATCAAAAAGAGGTTTATGGATGTGGTAAGAGAGGATATGAGGATGATTGGTGTGACAGAGGACACATCACAGAATAGAGTGCAGTTGAGAAACTGTAATCACTGTGACAACTCCTTATTGTAGGAGTGGCTAAAAGAGAAAGAAGAAGTTTGACCCAAATCTTGTGAGTTTTATGTAAATTACAATCGCTTGATTTGTGTGTGTCTTCCTTCAGGTACGTAAAACAAGTCAAGCAGCATTGCTGGTCCTACTAGAACAAGAGTTGGTGGGCAGGAGAGACATGGAGGAACAAGTATGTCCTGTAATCGTCCAGTTATCAAGTCAAGACAGCTCAGATGACTATCGGACAGAGGCCGTGGCAGTAAGTATGGCTGAATGGGGAGGGGGAGGGGGAGGGGGGTGAATACAGACAGGACAATTCAGAGAGTTCCTAGTACACGGGGCATGAAATATTGACAGATGACAATGCAATTATGGAAGCAAGCTATGCCAGTTTTATTGGTGGGCGAACTTGGCCATGAAACCAAAGAACAGGAAGGGGAGGGAGATGCACCCATAGATTTTCAGCTGAAGTAATTTTTGTATTTGTGATAGGTGATGTTTGACAATTGTACAAGAGCAATGAATGAAAAATAACCCCAAAAAATGATGTAAGTCTGAATGAAAGGTCTTGCAGAGAAAATTTACAATGCCGAGCAGGTTCACTGTTCATCTCTTTTTTACCAACTTAATGATAAATAAGATCAAATGCTTGCTCTTTTTATTTTAATCACTCAGATTGTTTTCTGAGTCATTGAATATCAAAAGATAGGCATTGGATCTACTTTTATACAAATTTGATATTTCATAGATGAACAGCAATCCTGCTCAGCATCGAGTAATTCACTCCCATTTCTGAAATTTTAGCCAGTTGTTAAAATTTTTTTATTAGGCTGTCCCACCCAGTGACACCCGGTGTAGCGTACCAACCCTGTGATCGTAATTGCAAATTTGTGACGCTACAAACGTCATCACTGTTGGGATTCTCCTGTTAAGGGCAGAAAGGAAACACCCACTTTAACATATATGTTGTCAACCTGGGTATGTGTATTATCCATAGGAATGCACAGCCCACTAAAGTGATCTACACAATGTGTTGATAGCTGCTGCACAAATCTTACATTTACAAAACAATTGGAAAGTGAAGACATATCAATTGCGAGAAAACCTTCATACTGGTGGCCGTCAGAGTACAAAGTACGTTCACATGGTGTGTCTGCGAGGAGTCGCGTAGAAAGGTCAAACTTTTTCCTAGTGCTTCATGTTACAGTTGAAGCTCATGTTATTGATGGCTGTGTATGATATCATATATTTCATGTACATTGGCTTGTGATTGTTACTGACACATTGTACAGTTGGCATATATGGCGGATCAAATGCTTTCATGAGGACAACATTTCGGAAGGTTGGGAAAATATCTTTGAACATCCACAAGACCAGAACAAGAGAAATTCACACGTGTTGTGCACAAATACATAAACAGATAGACAAAATTGACAAAGAAAGACAGAAAGGCACGCACACATGTACACAGAAATACACAGACAAACAGCCACCCACATAAACACACACACACACACTCGTACACTGACATGCACACCTGAACACATTGTGGTTCCAACACGGAATAACACAAAGCACTTTTGTGCATCCCCATCTCCCGTTGTGTGCCTGATATTGGGGTCATCCTCTCTCACCCACGTTTGTTTATGCAAGACGACATGGCATTCCTTCGCTCACTATCCCGCGCAACGCAACCCAACGGGGCCTCCCAACGTTTTTCTCTCACAACGTTTTTCTCTCACGTGTACACACAAAGAGGGTCGCGTCGACAGCCGGGACTACTGCACATAGCGGACGCCGGGAGCTAGCTCAAGTTCTCCGGTTGAAAGACATGGGTAGTGAGATTGTGCAATGATTAAGACTATCTCACTACTTTGTTTTTCTACCCGGTGAATTCACCTTCGTCTCGTCCGGTCTCCCATCTACACAGCTGAGTCTTGTTTGCTTCAATAGACTTGTTTTTCATCGAGGTCTTGGAAAAAAGATGATGTCGTTTCCTGCAGTAATCAGTTTCAGATCATCACAGACTTCATCAAAATCCAATTTCTGTGTTGTGGCTACCACATGCCAATTGCCACATCACTGTGTGAATAATTCATTGTTTTCTAGTATGTAAATTTAAAAAAAAGTGAAATTTGAATTATCTGTTGTATATATTGATATGTCGATGTAAGAAGAATTAAACATTCTGATGTATTTGGACATTTATCATGTTACTTATCAGATTGACCACCCAGGTTTTTAGACAGGAATAAGTACTATTACTTTTCCAATTATGATTAAAGTACAATAACTTGATAGTTTTTAATTAATTACAATAACTAAAAAAATATGATAACATCAAATTACAACCGCATATTTGTCCGCAATTGTAATCACAATTAAGTGAAAATTTGTGATTAATTGCATTTACGAATTTTGATTTTTAGACTTAAATTTGTATTTTTGGGGTATTTGTGAAAAGAATGGCTGTGCTTGTAAAGGTTCTAACCATATTCCTCAGTTCTATATTATGCTTTGCAGTGCTAGGTGTGTGGTTCTGTCAAATTTTACAATATCTTTAATTTGATTTTTGTGGAATAAGTACATGTACATTTGAATTTGATTTAAATTTTGGGATAAAAATGAGTTGTGTAGAAGAACGTGTCTATAGATAGAATAAGAATATCATTTGTTTCTCTCACATGATCTTACAAAATGTTTGTGTTTGTTTGTTTGTTTGTTTGTGTTGTCTTCATGCAGCTAATGAGCAAGGTGGCTCCCCTGGTAGGAAGAGAGATAACAGAACACTACTTCTTACCCCAGTTTACAGAATTATGCAAAGATGACCTGTTTCATATACGAAAAGTAAGTTGGACACTTAAAGTGCTGGACTTGCATGGCAAATCAACAGTACTTCAGTGAATCTCTAATATGAAAGTGATACAGTTAATTCTGCTTTTGTCAGATCCATTGTGACTGAGAAACAAAAAGCTTGGACTTAGAGAAAATTTGACTTGCTGGAAGTCAAGAACAATAGAAAGTAAAGAAAAGAGACGTATTCTACAGGACGTTTCATGATTCAACTTATGCATCGTGGACTTTTGCAAAGTTAAGTGTATGTAGTACCAATTGCTACATTGCCAACCAGTACTTAGTGCTGTAGGTATAAACATCTAGGTGCTGATGATTTTCAAAAAAAAGTTTTTTTTTTTTTTTTTTGGGGGGGGGGGGGCTGTCAGGTTAGCATAATTATGAAACATCCACAACAGAATATGTTCTGAATAGTATTTACACGGGCAAAAATACACTAACAACGTGTAAATTACATCTTGCTTATATGATCCAAGGGTGAACAAAGAAAATACGATTTGTTGCTGCCCTTTTTGCCTATGTATGGGGTGGGCCCTATCAAAAAAATAAATTGACTTGATAACACTCGATTTTCAGTGAAAGTATACCTGTGATCAGGTATTCTGATGTGGTAGTGGCCAGTGTTGTCAACTGCCATTCTCTTGAAATACAGCTTGTCCCAGAAAAAATGTCCCTCTCACAGACACAAGAATAATTACCAAAATCTGGTTTTATACTCAATTAAGTTTACATATTTAGAAAGCTCATTTTATTTTCTAACTTCTGTGAAAATTTCATTGGTCTCGCTTCATTGGTTTTGAATACACAGTCCATCATGTAATAGCAGTGCTTTTCAGTCCATTTCAAGTTTGTAGTGCTTCATCAATGCATCAACCTAAATGGTAATCAGGTGGAAGGATGTGCAGGAGAACAATAAAGGTTTACAAGCTGGACATTGAAGGGCAAACTTTAAATGGAACACATCCTATGAAAACAAACATGACCGGTGGATCTGAATTTTGATTAGTTTTCATTTTAAAAAGTGAATGAACTTGACTTTAGTTACTTAATTACAACAAGAACACAGTCATTGACATGAAAGTGAAGCATGGAATAATGCATGGTATGTCTGTAGTGTGCATTTCTTTTTTAGTAAACTTGGAATGGGCCGGAAAGCACTGCTGCTACATAAGAGCCTGTATATTCAAAACCAATGAAGCGAGACCTTTGAAGTTTTCACAGGAACGTCAAAATTAAATGGGCTTTCTAAATATGTAAACTTAATTAAGTATAAAACTTGATTTTGGTAATTATTCTGTTGTCTACGAGAGGGACATTTCTTTTGGGACATGCTGTATAAGTTACTGCCTGGGCACTCTTGAAGCCTCCTTGCATCACATCCTCTGCCTTTGCCTTTGTTCTACAGGTCTGTGCTGCAAACTTTGGTGACATTTGCAGTGTTGTCGGTGAAGAAGCAACAGAGAAAATATTGGTAAGAATTCATCAATTTCAGATATGATCCCATAATCACATAGTTTGGATTTGTGAGCATTGTCATTTGGCTATGTTGTGTGTGCGCACGTACGCAAGTACTGTGGTCAGACCTGTAGTCAGAGATCAGTGGTCACCATTTCAGGCCAAACATTTTCTAGGAATCCTGTTAAAATTTCATTTACTGTAAACATACCTTAGCTGTTAACTCTAGTCACACTCTTTTAGTTCCCCTTGTAGATTTGCATGTATGTCAGACTGGGCTTGAATCCTTGGGTCTGAGATTTATGTAAAGCAAACATTCTTGTTATTTTAAACCACAGGCTTTAGCCCCTTCCAGCAAGGTTACTCCAAAAATGAAAACCATATCAATTTGAAAGGTCATGCCCCCACCACTTTGGTGTGAAATCTTTCATAGGTCAGTAGAGCTGAATGAAAATAATTGCTGGTATGAGTTGATTTAGCCTTTTGGCAAGGGCAGTGTCAACAGTTCAGAGATCATAATGTCTTTGAAAAGTCTTTGAAGACATTGTTTAACATGGCTAAGGTCAATGGAAAAAGTGTCAGTACATAGTGCATGTTCAGTATATGATATAGCAACAGGATGATAACTCAGCATTTGTTTGACAAATTCAAATGTAAGTGTATATTAACCTTTCATTCTTGATTGACATTAACATCTTAAAGGGCAGTGACATGATATGGAAAAGTAAAACATGTCTCAAGAACTAAATAGATTGAAATATATTCCATTCCGATATGTACACTGGATGGAGGGTAATCCAGGCTGGAAGCATTTGTTTCGACTTTGATTTAAAATAATTTGATTGTGGTATAACATGCATTTTCTGTAGAGCCCAGCCAGAGATGTCTCAATTTTTCTTCAATGGGTTAAAGGTTAGTGACATGAGTGGGAACACTGAAAAATGCCTCAAGAACCAAATGAGTTGAAATACATTCCAACTATTCACCAGCTGCAGTGAATCTCCCAGCTGGAAGGATTTGTCTCTAATTTGTTTACTTAAGGAGAATCAGCATAAACATACTCATATTTTAATTCTATGGGGGCACGATAAAAATAGGACCCATAGAGAGCCACACAGCAGGTTCCCGTGCTACGAGTGATATTGACATTGTTAATTTTAGAATGAGTCAACGTTTGACTACAAGATTTTCACAGGAGAATCCTTGTATACTTTACTTGATTCTAGAGTAGTTTCCACCCAAGTTGACGACTACCCCCAAACTTGCCATTTACCTTTAATAAGAAACGAGCATTCATTTATCAATGTTGAATAAAAATATGACCCCCATAGGAATTGATTCCATATTATAAAGGTACACAACAAATTAATTTTTACAGCATTTCCTTATGATAATTGTACAACAAAGAGGACATTATTTGACCGTGAATTTTCACAACAGTAACCTTGGAGAATATATACCAGGGTTCCCAGCCCATCCGGGAAATCATGGAAAATTATTTTACTTTTTCCCAGTCAGGGAATTTGATGAAAATGCCTCAAATCGGGGAAAAGTCAGGGAATTTTGATTGGCCCAAAAATCGAAAGTAGTCAGTCAGACTCTGTTATATTTTTTTGCATATCAAAACAACATCCATTGGATGACTGGCTATGGTGAAACTGGAAATGAGTTGAAATGAATATCATGGAATTTTGAGAATTCGTCAGGGAAAAATCAGGGAATTTTGTTGTCTTGAAATGCTGGAAAATCCTGTATACTTGATTCTGGTATCACTGTGTCTTAAATTGAGGACAGCTTCCAATCATGTCATTTTCCTTGAAGATTAGATCACGGTCTATATTTTTATCTGATTTCAGTGAGTCACATAATACTCACACAACCTCACACTTCCCGTGAACAGCACTACACTACTTCTACCTCTGTTAACTCTTAACATGCCAGAGAATTAAATCTCTATGGACTTTATGTGTATTATTGGTGCAGATCTGCGACTTCAGCATGTTAAGAGTTAAGATCGCCATTCATTCTAACATCCTCTCTCTTTTGTGTATGCTCCAGTTACCAAGGTTTGAAGCCTTATGTGGAGATGGTGTCTGGGGAGTCCGTAAGGCCTGCGCCGAGTGCTTCATGTCAGTGTCTTGGGCCACATCCAAGTTAAAACGAGAGAAGGAGTTGTCTAATTTATTTGTACACCTGTTACGTGACCAGTCGAGATGGGTAAAGACATTACAACTGTGTTAACTTCACATCTTTGTTTCCCCTCCTCCCCCCCCCCCCAAACCCTTCCCTGAAATAAAAGGGTACAATAAGTTTATGTTGATTGTAATTTTGTATATGTGATAGAGATGATTTTCAAGGAAGAGTATTTTGGGTTAGAAGTTCAGGAGAGATTTATCCAGCCATTTGCTGTTGGAGCTATAAAGGTAGCAATTTCCTTGATTATGAATACCACCACCCCCCCCCCAAAAAAAAACAAAAACAAAACAAAAACGAACAAACAAACAAAAAAATCTAAAAAATAAAATAAAAAAAAAGAACATACAGCAGCATTTATCATTTGGTTCAGGATTGGTAAATTTGGGGAATATATGCTAGATGTGAGTTCTGAATATCTTCTAAAAGTTATTTGTTTCGCAATTGTTTGGCTATTTTCGGTGACAGCTGTCATATTCATTCATTGAACTTGAATATCTGTGTGACAAAAATCCAGTGAAACATAGACATAAGTTAATATTAAGTCCCTGTACAAAGTTGTTCAATTACATGCCTTTTCCAGCTCCCCAAACTTAACTTGGGTTTTAACATCCCAAAATGAACTTATTATTTGGACATTCTTTAATTGTTCCGCAGATGTGTATATGGTAGTAGAACATGCAAGTAATCATGATTACCCACTTTTTCTCGGGGTGAATAAAAAGTTCTATTCACATTTTTCTTCCATATGCATCAGGTTCGAATGGCAGCATTTCAAGCATTAGGTCCTTTCATTTCCACATTTGCCGATCCCAGCACATCAGGAATCCAGTTGATGTATAACGCAGATTGGACAGTGCAAGTGGCTGGTGTAGTCCCCATTGAGGACGATAGTAATAAATATCACACAGTAGATAGTCAAGAAACCAAAGGATAGCCGGACAGACAGACTCTCATAACCAAAGTTCCAAACATCAAGATGAAGAACATGGTACTAGTACACAGGGGGACAGGAATCGTAGTTTACACCAAGGAGTAGGTCATTTAGAATTTAAAATTGGGGGCGACGCCCCCACCCTCCAAACGATGACTCCCCCGAATATAACTCATTTTTATTTTGGCGTCAACCCGTTCCCGTAATTAGTGTGAAAGATCCAGCAGCTGGTGATAGTGATAGTAACGAGAGTAAAGGAACTGAAGAAGAAAGTAATAAACCCGAAGAAGTCTCAGAAAGTAAAAAAACGGAAGAGCCGACGGTAGATGCGTCGAAAGATGAGGAGGAAGATGAAAGGACTAAGGAGAGATTTACTAGTACTACACAATTTACTATCGCACCGTTGAGTAACGATGGTAGCGATAGCGATGGTGACAAGTCATCACCCGATTCGGGTATTAGCAGCCCCGAGGCAGTTCAGGATGTTAGCGAAGGATCCGGAGATGAGGCAGCAATGGCCTCAAGTACCGGTGCCGAGGCCGCTTCTGCCTCAGGTCCCGAGACTAAAGAGTTCAACAAAGACATCCAGGACTTGGTGCAGACAATATCGGACATGAAGCTAGAGTCGGACCAGTCTGGTGATAGCCCACAAACGTCGCAATCCGCAACGGCTCCGGGGAGTAGCGAGGAGACCGATGGGACCGACGGGAGCGGTCCCACAGTCCACAAGGCCAATCTGAGCGAGGCCAACGACATGACGGAGATGGTGACCCATCTGGCCAGCACACAGTTCATAGGTCATCGGTTGGACGATAGGACGCTGTCGTTTGTTAATGGTGTCTTGGAGGAGGAGGACCTACCGGAGTGGTCAGAAACAAGTGCCTCAGATCAAGCCCTCCATCACAAACAGACTGAGGTGTGTAGCATCGCATCAAATTTTGTGATTTCCCATTTTCTACATCCGAACAAATGTGTCTTTAAAGACTGTGTCCATGATTTGCACAGCCCGAAATGAAATCATTAACCAAATATGCTGAAATTATCTATAATGTAAAGATTCATGTAGATCTTCAGCTTTCACAAAACCTTTGGGCTGTTAAGTCAGGTTTTGTGAAAATCAGTGCTTATAAATTTCAAGCAGAATAACGTAACCTAGACTACCGTTGCAAAATTTTTAGCCCATTATTTCCTGAATCCAGATAGTAAAACAGTGCTCTTATCTTTCGTTAATTATGAAATTCTATCTGTAACGTGGAGGACTGGTTCTATTCTACGTGACTGATTGTGATATTTATGATGATCAACTGATTCCAATGAGATTTTTTTTCTTGTTGTCTTGTCTCTAATGCCCCCCCCCCCTCTTTTTTCCAACAACAGCAAGACGTTATACCAAATACCCTTCTAGAAAACTATCTCTCCATGACGGACCCCAGGATAGCTCAAGCGGTAGATACAGAGATAGCCAAACACTGTGCCTATAGCCTGCCTGGTGTAGCCCTCACCCTGGGCCGTAAGAACTGGCCTTGTCTTAGGGACATCTATGAGACACTGGCATCAGACATGCAGGTAAGTGCTCAATTTTCATTTTTTTATGGCAATTTCTCAGAAATGGAAGTATTTCAGAACATTTGATTTTCAGGGCATTAGTAAATGATAAAGCACAATCTCAAACACATTGGGAGAACATTTAAATTGTCATGATTTACCAAAATTATACTACCTGCAAGACTAGTTATTTTCTAATACACAAGCTCAACCGAAAATGAAATGTTTCAATTGAGCCTGCGAACCTTTACTGAAACAAAAACAACATAATATAAACACTGACCTTGGGGAAGCACTATGTACTCCAACGACGAGACACGAGCGGAATGTATAGTGCTAGTGCTAAGTGGAATGTGAAGAAATGCTTCGATACATACCTCTGGCCTGCAGTGGCGTACCGCCCAATATGGACAGACTGGTTTCCTACAATGCCATTCACCCGCTCTTGCAGTCCAAAATTATTCTGTTCAGAAAAATACTGAGAACGGAAATTATGATATCTCGCTGTGGTTTAGCACAATTCTAATGCCACTGGACCAACCTTAAAAGTTCAAAAGCAAATGGCTGGCTATTTTCGGTGACAGCTGTCATATTCATTCATTGAACTTGAATATCTGTGTGACAAAAATCCAGTGAAACATAGACATAAGTTAATATTAAGTCCCTGTACAAAGTTGTTCAATTACATGCCTTTTCCAGCTCCCCAAACTTAACTTGGGTTTTAACATCCCAAAATGAACTTATTATTTGGACATTCTTTAATTGTTCCGCAGATGTGTATATGGTAGTAGAACATGCAAGTAATCATGATTACCCACTTTTTCTCGGGGTGAATAAAAAGTTCTATTCACATTTTTCTTCCATTTGCATCAGGTTCGAATGGCAGCATTTCAAGCATTAGGTCCTTTCATTTCCACATTTGCCGATCCCAGCACATCAGGAATCCAGTTGATGTATAACGCAGATGGGACAGTGCAAGTGGCTGGTGTAGTCCCCATTGAGGACGATAGTAATAAATATCACACAGTAGATAGTCAAGAAAACCAAAGGATAGCCGGACAGACAGACTCTCATAACCAAAGTTCCAAACATCAAGATGAAGAACATGGACTAGTACACAGGGGGACAGGAATCGTAGTTTACACCAAGGAGTAGGTCATTTAGAATTTAAAATTGGGGGCGACGCCCCCCACCCTCCAAACGATGACTCCCCCGAATATAACTCATTTTTATTTTGGCGTCAACCCGTTCCCGTAATTAGTGTGAAAGATCCAGCAGCTGGTGATAGTGATAGTAACGAGAGTAAAGGAACTGAAGAAGAAAGTAATAAACCTGAAGAAGTCTCGGAAAGTAAAAAAACGGAAGAGCCGACGGTAGATGCGTCGAAAGATGAGGAGGAAGATGAAAGGACTAAGGAGAGATTTACTAGTACTACACAATTTACTATCGCACCGTTGAGTAACGATGATAGCGATGGTGACAAGTCATCACCCGATTCGGGTATTAGCAGCCCCGAGGCAGTTCAGGATGTTAGCGAAGGATCCGGAGATGAGGCAGCAATGGCCTCGAGTACCGGTGCCGAGGCCACTTCTGCCTCCGGTCCCGAGTTCAACAAAGACATCCAGGACTTGGTGCAGACAATATCGGACATGAAGCTAGAGTCGGACCAGTCTGGTGATAACCCTCAAACGTCGCAATCCGCAACGGCACCGGGGAGTAGCGAGGAGACCGATGGGACCGACGGGAGCGGTCCCACGGTCCACAAGGCCAATCTGAGCGAGGCCAACGACATGACGGAGATGGTGACCCATCTGGCCAGCACACAGTTCATAGGTCATCGGTTGGACGATAGGACGCTGTCGTTTGTTAACGGTGTCTTGGAGGAGGAGGACCTACCGGAGTGGTCAGAAACAAGTGCCTCAGATCAAGCCCTCCATCACAAACAGACTGAGGTTAGTAGCTTTGCGTCAAATTTTGTGAATTTCCCATTTTCTACATCTGAACAAATATGTCTTTAAAGAGAACACACAGTAATGGTTGATGATGGAAAATCTTTCATCAAAATTTCACATTTCATATTGTCCAGCTGAGAGTAAATTACATTTGCATTATAATGTGGGACTAATTCACTTCATATGCAATAAAAAGTTGAAGAAATAGCAGTTTGAGTACCCGACGGAGTAGGCTCCATTGCTGCAGTGTGTATGGCAACAATTAACATAGTCCCGCATATAGATTTCTGTGTTAGTACTTTGTCGGCAGTGGGGATTTGTGTAACAGTTATGTCCAAAACGAAGCGTTCTGTTGTTTTCAACTACTCTCTCCAGTACTATAGTGACATTTTTAGAATACCATCTGTTCACAGAAGGTTTAAAAGCAGTTGATATCAAAATGATGTTGTTCTGCAAGTAATCAACCAGTACTGTGTATTCTCTTTAATGACTGTGTCCATGATTTGCACACCCCGAAATGAAATCATTAACCAAATATGCTGAAATTATCTAGAATGTAAAGATTCGTGTAGATCTTTAACTTTCACAAAACCTTTGGGCTGTTAAGTCAGGTTTTGTGAAAATCGGTGCTTATAAAATTCAAGCAGAATAACGTAACCTAGACTACCGTTACAAAATTTCTAACCCATTATTTCCTGAATCCAGATAGTAAAACAGTGCTCTTATCTTTCGTTAATTATGAAATTCTGTCTGTAACGTGGAGGACTGGTTCTATTGTACGTGACTGATTGTGATATTTATGATGATCAACTGATTCCAATGAGATTTTTTTTTCTTGTTATCTTGTCTCTAATGCCCCCCCCCCCCTCTTTTTCCCAACAACAGCAAGACGTTATACCAAATACCCTTCTAGAAAACTATCTCTCCATGACGGACCCCAGGATAGCTCAAGCGGTGGATACAGAGATAGCTAAACACTGTGCCTATAGCCTGCCTGGTGTAGCCCTCACCCTGGGCCGTAAGAACTGGCCCTGCCTCAGGGACATCTATGAGACACTGGCATCGGACATGCAGGTAAGTGCTCATTTTCATTTTTTTTATGGCAATTTCTCAGAAATGGAAGTATTTCAGAGCATCTGTTTTTCAGGGCATTAATAAATGATAAAAGCACTATCTCACAAACACATTGGGAGAACATTTAATTTTTCACGATTTACCAAAACTATACTACCTGCAAGATTAGTTATTTTTTAATTCGCAAGCTCAACTGAAAATAAAATGTTTCTTATTGAGCCTGCGAACCTTTGCTGAAACAAAAACATAATACAAACACTGACCTTGGGGAAGCACCGTACTCCAACGACGAGACACGAGCGGAACGTATAGTGCTAGTGCTAAGTGGAATGTGAAGAAATGCTTCGATACACACCTCTGGCCTGCAGTGGCGTACCGCCCAATATGGACAGACTGGTTTCCTACAATGACATTCACCCGCTCTTGCAGTCCAAAATTATTCTGTTCAGAAAAATACTGAGAACGGAAATTATGATATCTCGCTGTGGTTTAGCACAATTCTAATGCCACTGGACCAACCTTAAAAGTTCAAGTGCGACTCGTGTGCCATTGGAAATGGTCAATGTCAATTTCACCTTAGTGAATTCAACATTCCCGCCCTAGCTCTGCATATCATTATGCAAATTGGTCTTAGCCAACCAATTGGAAAATGTCAATATGTTTGATTTACATCAACATGCAAATAAGTCTAACCATGTCAATACAGTAATGTATAAGACATAAGATTAATTACAATATTGCACCATGTTAATTTCAATTTCACTGAAAAATAAACTCAGTGGATAATTGATTGGAATACTTATTATTGAAAGTCAGTACATGGGAGAGAAAAGAAACTGCTGTCAAGCTAAACGCTAAAATTGAGTAGTTGGAGGACGGCATCAAACTGGAAATGAATAAATATATATTTTGTAAAATTACATATCGGGCTTAAACTCAGTGGAGTGAAATTGTGGCTCTATGATTTCATCGTATAAGAATGCCATGCATAGATGTGAAACCCAGGGTGAAGAAAAGGTAATATATATATTTTTTTAAGGTCCTCCTCTCTGGTTCTGAGCTGTTTTATGGACACGTCCCCATGTCAGGTTCATCGACCCCATTTCCTGCTCCGCTGTGCATCACCAGGTGGTCTTGTGTCATCTTCTTTTTCTTTTGAATTAGGGTGTCAAGTGGAGAGATGCTGTTTGTTCTCCTCCCAATCCAGTTCCAGCATCATTTTATGATATAACAAAATGGCGTGGTGTAGATAGATATTTATATACTGAAAGCACATATACGTAATAATTACAAATTATACAAAAATCAGGGTATAATATCCAAGTATTAGTACATTCATGTTTCATACTACTATCCCCATACAGTGGAAGGTGAGGAGGACATTAGCCTTCTCCATCCATGAGATGGCCCTCATTCTGGGAGATGAAATCACGGCAGCGGACTTAGTACCCATCTTTAACGGCTTCCTCAGGGACCTGGATGAGGTCAGGATCGGAGTTCTCAAACACTTTGCAGATTTTGTCAAGGTAATGTCAGATCTCAGTTAGTAGTTAGTGCTGTATTAGGAACCAGACCCTGACTTAAACAGTGTAGTAATCCAGGTTTTAAATCCTGTTAAGTCCCCGACTACGGGGGTGCCCGGATTCACCTCGCACTCACAGAAATTGCCCTTACCCCCTCCCTCCACTTTCCTCTATTCAGTGCAAATGACATGATTGGGGGTAGTCCTCAACTTGGGCTGAAACTACTCTAGAATCAAGTAAACTATGCAAGGATTCTCCTGTGAAAATCTTGTAGTCAAACGTTGACTCATTCTAAAATAAACAATGTCAATATCACTCACAGCAGGGAAACCTGCTGTGTGGCTCTCTATGGGGCTTATTTTTATCGTGCCCGGATGAAATTAAAATACCCCTATGTTTATGCTTCATTCTCCTTAAGTAAACAAATTACAGACAAATCCTCCCAGGTGGGAGATCCACTCCTGCTAGTGTACAGTTGGTACATATTTCAACTCATTTGGTTCTTGAGTCATTTTCAAGTGTTCCCAATCATGTCACTAACCTTCAATCCAACCCTCCTACTCTCCGCCACCACTTGCTTCTTCCATGTCTTCTTCGGTCACCCCCTTCCCCTCTGACCAACCACCTCAAACTCAAGCACCCTTCTCAAAACATAATCACATCCTTCCTCAACACATGTCCATACCAACGTACTCCATTCGCCTTAGCCATCTGATCCACCAGTCTTCTTCCTGTCTATCAATAAGACTAACAATTCATCCTTGTCATTTTTTAACAGTTAAATGTCTTGAGAACGCAAACAGCTTATCTTGCTGCACTGACCAAGAAATCGTTTCTGAAAACCTGTAAATCCGTTTCAACTTGATCTAAAAATGGAAATTCCGTTTTGTCATAGAAAATGTACAAAGCAAACACATGAATTCCGTTTTGCAAAGGTGAATTCCATGAATTTTCCCCTGAAAAGTAAACAACCAAAGCGGATTTTCCGTTTCGATTTACCGGAAAACGGAAAATCACTGTCCCTATAAGCTCGACTATATGAAGTGCCAAGTAAAATGCCAAAGTTGTTTGTCATTTTAAGAAAATATGATTAATTACAATAAGATTTTGCCAAAAAATAAAGTTTGCATTGAAATGTTTGTGAAATGGTTGTTAAGAGTAAAACGTTAAAAGGTACTGGCTAACATTTACCACAGTTAAAAAAATCAGAGCTACATGATTCCCCATGTGTCTTTGATAAGGTCTAAAAATGATCGTTTTGAAGTACAATTTTTTTTATGGTCTCATTCAGAGGCGCTAAAAAGCATGAAGGATCATGTAGCTCAGAACCTTTTTAAACGTCTTGGAACATAGTTAAAGGTATTGGCTAACATTTACCGCAGTTAAAAAAAATCTGAGCCACATGATCCCCATGCTACTAGTGTCTTTGATAAGGTCTAAAAATGAAGCCCTGAAAAAATTGTATTTCAAAATGATTATTTAGTGCTTTAAAAAAGTGAAATCGTTAGTTGACCGGATTCACCTGCCCATTTCCTCCCATTAACTTACTGTGTGTGCACCTAGGCTATTTTCTACTCACCCGAGTATTAATTGTTTATTCATGCATAACTTGCCATTGGCAGTGTAATTTTCCAAACTTTTGTATTCTAGGGTGTTTATTTGTCCATTTGAACACTACTATGTAGCTCAGATATCAAAGTTTGACATTGGCAGTGTAACTTTCCAAACTTTTGTATTCTAGGGTGTTTATTTGTCCATTTGAACACTACTGTGTAGCTCAGATATCAAGTTTGACAATTTTTTAAATTGAAGCTCCACAATGTTAGCCTATCACTTTAATCTATGTTCACATAGTGATTTTAATAGTTGCAAATTACATTTGGCTTGCCATATTCAAGTCATGTGTAACTTACAAACAGCTTTTATAAAAACAGGCCCCTTGTCAGTCTTGATCCTATAGTCACAAAGCAAATTAAAGATAAATGACATGATTGGGGGTAGTCCTCAACTTAAGCTGAAACTAATCTAGAATCTAGTAAACTATACAAGGAATCTGGTGTGAAAATCTTGAAGTCAAACCTTGGCTCATTCTAAAATAACTAATGTCAGTATACCTTGTGGCAGGCAAACCTGTTGTGTAGCTCTCTAGGCATTGTTATATCTATCAGGGCACAACGGAGTTACAATACTTGATTCTCCTTAAGTAAACAAATTAGAAACAAATCCTTCTAGCTGGGAGATCCACTCCAGCTGGAGTAAAGTTAGTATATATTTCAACTCATTTGGTTCTTGAGACATTTTCAAGTGTTCCCAATCATGTCACTAACCTTTAAAGTCAAGGATCCATAGGGCCTGGTCTGGTTCAAACTGTCACAATAGTAGAGATGGCAATAGAGTTTGAATATGCTACTGTGATGAGAATTGGATGTTGTTACATTATTATTTAAAACATCCCATTATAAGCTGAAGCTTAGCTAAGTCAATCTGTGATTTTAATTTGATTTTGCTAAAATGTTTGATTTCATTGTTAGTTTAACAAAATAGGATTTCTCAGAATCAGAATATCATACAAATATGATGGGGAAATTGTCGCATGTAAAGGAAATAACCGAGTCCAGCCGAGTCCAGGAAGAGATCAAACAATTCGCCAAAATCTTGTCCAACTAGGTCTGGGTGCTGAAACGGCATTATCATCTCACAGTTTTCAGAAAATAATGTTGAATTAGGTAATAAGAAGAGAAAAGTAGAAATGTGGTTCAGCGTTAGAATATAATAAATATAATAAAATAATCACTCTTGTTTGAAAATATTCTAGAAACTTGTCAGGATGGTGTTGCTAGTAATAATGGTGCTTGCTGTATGTTCTTTAGGAAACAACTGGCATATTGGAAGACAACGGGAGAAGGGTTTCATGTGTTTCCACAAATTGGTTCAAATTCAAACTTAAATTCCAATTTCAACAAATACATTCATATGTAAAACATAAGACCACAAAACCAGAAATATAAAAACAGCAAAATCCAATATAAAAAAGACACAAAGATGAACAATGGTATATAATTAAAGCTGTATTTGTTTTTTTTGGGGGGGTAGTTCTATTCCAGATTACAGCATTGTTTATACAACCATTTGACCACTGCATTAAATTAATGTCGAAAACAAACGTTTATTTCCATGTGCATTTTTTTAGCCCCTAGTTTTAATGTCTCATTATCTCCATTAAATTGATTTTGCAGGTTCAATCAGTACCAACAATAGGGTCAACAACTTGTCAACTATTAAAGTACTGATATATCCTGTATATATCCAGACATTTAGTTGTGTCATTCGTGGAGGGACACTTGCTATTTGATGTTGGGATTAAACTATTTAGAGAGGACAGAGCAATTATCTGATTGAGACTATATGCTCAATCTTGTCATTGATTTGACCTAGAGCTTAGGACGTTCTGCTATTATTCTGGAGCAGACACTACCAATCTTATGAATAATTATTTTAGATCTTTTGGGTTCCTGTCTTTATTAGACTCCAAGTGTCGATCTTTTATTATAACTGGACCTGGGAACGTGAGACGGCGAGTGGACGTGTGGGAGCAGGGGGGGTAATGGAGCCGGACTGTTCTCACGGGACAGATAAGCGGCAGCGGAATTGCGCTTGGGACCCGGCTTGAGACGTACTGGAGCTGAGTATTCATTTTTGTTGTTGTGGTGCAATATAATGTTGGAATTATTCTTCATGATTGTGCCTTGCGCGTGCACCTGCCCCAGCAGGGGTGCCTCCGCCGCGCCGTGTTCCCCATTCCCTTCCGCGCTTATCGCGCGAGAGAGAGGTGTAAGGATAAATGAATAGCGAGCGGGATAGTAGAGAATGGAGTGAAGGCCGATAGCTGTCATCGAAGGCCGTCGCGCCAATCGGTGAGGTTCGTCTTAACATCGCTAATTTGGGGTTCAGGATATTAATTTGGGATGTAATATTATATCTCAAGTAACTATACCCCAGCATACGAGCAAAAAGTATACATTTATTTTTCTTGAAGGAAGATTTCAACAAGGAATCCAAAAATGGCAACAAGATCTTAAACTTTAGAGATACAGTGATTCAAGTTCTACTACACACGCTTTGTGATTTCCACACCTTTAGACCCTATATTAACTGGGGGGGGATCAATTTGACCCCCCCTCGCGAATTATCGCGACCATAGCTGCCGTGGCAACAATTTTTTTCACGACCGCGTCGCTGCGCGACTACCCGACTTTGTTATCTTTCAAGTCTTGCGCATCTTTTGAGCACAATTTTTCGGGCGAAATCGGACAGTACCGTTACGACGCTGCGTGACTTTCTATACGTGCATGTCAAACACAGAAAATTGCTCAAAAACGTGATTTCGCTGTACAAATCATGGAAACTTGTGTTTTCAGGGCCAGAAATCATAAATCGTATGTTATTTTTGCTTTTACTGGTTGAAATGAATTTATTTTATGCTGTTTATGATTGCAAAAGTGTCCCCAACAAATATCATCAAAAAAACAATAGAAAACAAAAATCGAAAAAACAAAGAAATACATAAGAAATTCACAAAACAATGAAATACATAGAAATATTAAGTCCAATTTGGCAAATGTTTTTGTAGAAATTGTTAGATGTCAAAATGAATATTTCATCACCAAAAAATTAGGGGCATTCTAACTCTAACTGTAATAAGTGAGTTATAGGCGAAAACAACAAATCATACACTTATTTGCATAATTAATTACTTAAAAATAAGAAAAAAATAATTTTTTGCAAATTTTACTATGGGCAGCCAGTGTAAGTTTACACCGGCCTCTATGCGGCATGCAATTTTGGCAGGCGATGGCGCGATCCGGGCCGAGATCCG
>JZLH01S0065742.1:55962-71423 GCA_001188425.1 Eucidaris tribuloides | reverse complement strand
CGATCGACGGCGGAGAGTCTCGGACGGGGGGTGGGGAATACGCCCCCCCCCCCCCCCCCAACACACAGATATAGCATAGCCAAAAAAGCCCAGCCTGATTAGGGTTAACACATACACTGATAAACTTAGATTAATTCCCAGCTGTAAATTGTATTATTGTAGTGAGTCAGTCCAATCAAAATCAAATGCAGTAAAAATGAATCATGTATGTCTCCTTTCTCCCATTTCTTTGCCCCCTCAGGCAGCTGACCCTGTTGTGTGACCTCTATGACCCTACTGATATCTGTGATAACATCTTGCCCATTGCCCTGGCGTTGGCCGGTGACCGAGTCGCTGACGTCAGATTCACGGCCTACCGACTGGTGAGTGTCTCCACTTCCTGTTTGTTCTGTCAACGGCATTTTGAAGACATTGTTCAACATTGCAGACACTTGATTTAGAAAATTTTAGAACTGATTTGTTGATGTACACCTATGTTCAAATGGATAAATAACAGCCAACAATACAATAGTTGTGAAAATTATGTTGTCAGTATCAAGATATTCATGAATAAATACGACCTAGATAATGAATGTCCTGTGGATAGTGTTTTCTAACACTACAGTCCGAGAGCCTATACGGAATGTATAGGCTCTAGTACAATCAATTGTACCATAGTACAATCATTCGCAAAGTAAGTTTTTCATTTCAATAGCACTTCAGGATCAATTTTAGGAGTGTGTTTCTTTTCAGGGCCACAATTTTACACCTCACTAGATACACCAATAGTGTATAGCTCAGATTTTTGTTATATTGCAAACATTGTAAAATGGTGTCTTTAATTCTAGCTGGGTTGACAATACAGATGACAGTGCATAATAATTGGTGTGTGAGAACTGTGTTAAACACTTCTTGAAATTCAAACTGACATGCTCGTACTTAAGTTTATGTAGTCAACTAGAAATAAATTTGTTGTGGTAGGTGCATTGTCAAAGTATAGAAATAATTTGTCAATATTTATTTATTTACAGTTTGGATCTGTGAAACAAGTATATTTTCAGTTCTTTTCTGCATCCACCTTTTTTATCTTAATAAATATTTCTTTCTCTCTGCTTAGTGTTTTGATTTCAAAGTTGAGGTCTTATTTCAATTCAAATCCATGTAAGATAAAAAAGTAAGTATAAAATTTCAGAAGTAAGATATACAATTCATAAAAAAAAAAGAACACTGCAATACACATGTTAAAGACACAAACAATATTAGAAAAATTTTGAGCACTGGAATTCATTTGAAAGACTGCAAAATAAAACTGAACAGTTCTGTTGCAGCAGTCCTCGGAGATATGATATCGCATTATTTCTGTTGGATATTAGTTGAACAGAGACAGACAACAACAAAGACAATACAAAGTTGCAATGAAAATTACATTGGTGGACAGGTTATATCAGTCAGTAAATTATCATGTAATATTTGTCATCATAAATATTGTAAAAGGGGTGAAACTAACCCAGTTTCATTTGGGATTGCGACACGTGGATAAATCTATCAAATTTATGAAAGCATTTGAAACAGTGGGATAAAGGTCCCATGTTTAATTTTATTTTTCGTCTGACAGTTTACTCTAACCCATAATATATGGTATGGCCTGATGATTTCTGTTTATCCTGTTGATAATATTTTATTGTATTTCACCGTGTATTTTTTGTTGAGACGTTTTAACTTAATTTGTCTTGTTTACACCTCTCCACAGCTGAGTGTGATTGCCAAGATCATCAATGTTGCAAGTAATGGCAACCTCCGCAGCAACTTTGCACGAGAAGTTATCTCCAAATATGCTGAGAGCCCCCGCTGGTTTGGCAGACAAGCGTAAGTTGATTTTTAGTGTGACCCTTACCCCCCCCCCCCCCCCCCAAAGGTGGCAGGTTACTTGCACAAAATTCAAATGCCATCCCACCATTTCTTTTGGTAGTAATTCTAGTTTGTATTTTATTGGAGGAGAAAGGTGATTGGTAAATACTGAAAGATATTATAACACTATGTATGATATTACATCCAAAATTTAGGCCATGTCTTGGAATGTGGCTAAGTTATACAATGGAAGAAATAAGTTGGTTGTCCCTTCTTTGACTTAAGGTGCAAACAGATTGCGAAACAGGCCATCAGAAAATCTCTCAAATTAATTTTACAAAATCAAACACAATTTATGTTATAGTGGCCGACAGCAAAATCTTGAAAATATAGGTTTTGCTGATGGATAGAAGTTAAAAAAATAATACATGTAGTGGCATTTTATAATGCACCCATGATCTCTTGACAAGAGAGTGTAAATAAATCTGTGTTGCTGGAACAAAGAGGTCGGTTTAAATAGGTGATGAAGTTGATGGTAAAGGTCCAATCTTCTCTTGAATGAATACTGTACTTGCCAATGATTTTTTTATAACTTTAACATATATAAACTGGGGGGGGGTCAATGTTGAACCCCCCCCCTCGACCGATTTCGCGACATGCCGCCGGCAAGAATTTTTTCACAGCTCGCGTCGATCGCCGACTTTTACTTTCAAGTCTTGCGCATCTTTTGAGAACTACTTTCGCGAAAATCGGACGTACCGGTTACGACGCTACAAATCGACTTTTTATACATGCATGGTCACCCACAAAATTGTCAAAAACGTGAATTTTTTGTGTACAAATTAATGGAAATTGTGTTTTCACCATAAATCATACAATGTATGATTAATTTTGCTTTTACTCCTGGTCTTGAATGATTAAATTTTATTGCTGTTTATATAATTGCAAAGTGTCCCAAACAAATTTTCATCGAAAAAATGGAAACAAAAGGGTCAAAACAAAGAATACATAAGAAATTCCAAAAACAATAAAATACATAAGAATTAATTCTCAATTTCGGCCAATGTTTTGTAGATAATTGTTAGAATGTCAAAAATGAATATCTTCACCAAAAATTAAGAATTCTACTACGCTGTTTTTCGTGAGTTTATCGAAAGCAAAAATTTTCATACACTTATTTGCATAATTAATTACTTAAAAAATAGAAAATTGAATTTTTTGAAAATTTTACTACACAGTCGTGTAGTTTACATCCGGGTCTACGCGCATGCAAATTTCGCGGCGATCGCGCGATCGGCGGCCGAGATCTCAGGGGGGGGTCAAATTGACCCCCCCCCCCCCCAGTAAAAACGCGGTCTGAAATAGCCCAGTTAAAATAGGGTTAAGAAGGATCCAAAATTGACGTCCTGAAGTTCTGCAATCCTGAAATGGTATAGTTTTGATATTTGTCCTCACTAAGAGTGTGAGTTGCAGTTGAGACATGGTTGATATTTCTCTGATATGGTGAGTGGTCAGCGTAAGAAATACCCCAGGGCGACGGGCGATTTCGCCCTTGGCAGAGTCCAAATCGCCCCTTAAATTCCTCAAAAACAATTCTTTGGGGCAACCATTTTCTTCAGAGTCGCCCTCATCTTTTACTACAGAAATTTTAGAAAAGTTCACACCCGTTTTTATCAAACATATCATTGAAAAATTTGTTGAAAAACTGTTAAATTTCTTTAAATTATCCCTCAGAAACCGCTTTTGCGTGCTTGTTCATGTGCATTATAGCCCCCAAAATTCAATAATAGCCCCAAGAAATTCAAGAATAGCCCCAAAGCTCATTTAAAAATCGCCCTTAAAAAATAAAATTTAATGTGTACCCTGTGATTGGTGTTTGATTTGGTGACAGGTATGCTCATCTGTGTCAAAGACTCCTCCATGAACAAGCCTTGGAGCCGGCCGTGTTTGCTGCAGACTTCCTGCCCAGTCTGTTGATGCTGGAGGATGACCCCATTCCCAACGTCCGCATCACGCTGGCCAAAACCATCACAGAATTCTTACTTCCAAGTAGTAAGTACATGTAACATATACTCCTGTCCATTATCAATGTAGAAGTCAGAGGCACCAATTCCTTAGAGTTGCTTAAGTCGTTTTACTAAATTTGAAACATGGGGTACTAATAGTCTTTTGTCATCTTTCTAATGACTTGATAACGAAGAGCATGTATGTGTACATGTTGTCATCTGGAAGACACTCATAGACACCCAGTGATGATGAAAAAATATTGCACATCAAGTTTGAAAAAAACTGAGCTTCATAATCCTTCATACTATTAGTTTCTCTGATAGGGTCCAAAAGTGAATCCCCCAGAAAGGCACTGTACATCGAAACAATGATTTAAAGGTTAGTGACATGATTGGGAACACTTGAAATTGCCTCAAGATCCAAATGAGTTGAAATATATACCAACTATACACTAGCAGGAGTGGATCTCCCACGTGGGAGGATTTGTCTATAATTTGTTTACTAAAGGAAAATCAAGCATAAACATAAGGAGTATCTTAATTTTATCCGGGGACGATAAAAATAAGCCTCATAGAGAGCCACACAACAGGTATCCGTGCTACGAGTGATATGGACATTGTTTATTTTAGAATGTGTCAATGTTTGACTACAAGATTTTCACAGGAGAATCCTTGCATAGTTTACTTGATTCTAGAGTAGTTTCAGCCCAAGTTGAGGACTATCCCAATCATGACATTTACCTTTAATGCTTGAAGTGTATGCCTATTTTTTTCCATAGACTGCTGTATTACAATAAAGAGTCTAACTGATGCTTAAATCATGTGTGATACTTATTCATATCTGCCTAGTGACAGCAAAACTTGATAAGTTTGGTATCTGAGAGTGTTCATTCAAGCACTGTCATATAGCTCAGAGATCAAAGTTTGACTTTTCTGTAACTTGAACCTCCACAATCTTAAGGTCTTGAATTCCTTAAATATCTGTCTAAACTGTACATAGGAATTGCATAATTCTAAAAATTGTTGTCTTGTTTATTCCTGAAGGCTATTTTGACAGTGATGATAATCCCCATAGGAAAAAGATGTTGGTAACCTTATCCCGATTAAAGACTGACGAGGACAGAGATGTACGGTTCTACTCCAGCCTAGGTCCAAATGATGACACCTCGATGCCTTTCACTGAAGGGGTAAGTCCGCCTGGAGATGAATGGGAGATGGACATGAGGCACGGTTCCCAGCCTACCTTGAAATGTAGGAATACCTGGAAAATTATTTCCCTTTTTTCCAGTCAGGAAAAAGTCATGGAATTTTAGAAAAGTCCGTCAAATCGGGGACAAATCTGGGAAGAGAAGAAGTAGAAAGTTTGTTTGTCCAATGGTCCCACTTTCCTGCCTTGTGTCCATTATATGGACATGAAGCAGGAAAAAAATAGGTCAAACCAATTATCCTGGAATTGTTAAAGCCACTGGCTAACATTTACCACAGTTCACAAAATGTGAGCTTCATAATCCTCCACGCTCAAAGTGTCTTTGATAAGGTCTAAAAATAAAGCCCTGAAAAAATTGCATTTCAAAATGATGATTTAGTGCTTTAGAAAAGTGAAAATCTACAAGCATTCAAATTCACCGATTTCACCTGCCCATTTTCTCCCATAGACTTACTGTGTGCAGATCTAGGCTATTTTATCATCCACCGGAGTAGAAATTGTTTATTCATGCATACCTTGCCATTGGCAGCGTAACTTTCCAAACTTTTGTATTCTAGGGTGTTTATTTGTCCATTTGAACACTACTATATAGCTCAGATATCAAAGTTTGACAATTTTTTAAATTGAAGCTCCACAATGTTGGCCTATCACTTTAACTTCCATCAGGAAAAGCTCGGGGGAAAATCAGGGAATTTTGTTTCAGTGAAACTCAGATGAGGTTAGAGGAGGAAGGGCACCAGGTGGGAGTATTAGCATGAGTATTATGTGATGCATGAATTAATACTTAGTTTTACTATAACAACTAGTTCAAAAACTGTCTCCCAGCAAAATTGAGAAGAGAAGAAGTAGAAATATTGATAGAAAGTTAGAGACATGAAATTTTCTCCTGTGTATTTTAGACGGACCTTTTTCATCATTTAAAGGCAGGGGATCTCTTTTGCATGCCTAAAAACTAAAATTGTGTAAATACAATTGCATTTAGAAGAAAATTCCATCTGGGAACCTTTAGCAAAATATAGGAGCTGGAAACTCAGTTTCAGTGGAATTATAGTGACCGTTAGACTCTGATTTGAATTTTTTTCTCGCGAGGAAAAAATTCCTACCATAGGACGTACACTAAACGGCTATTGTTTTTCTGTCACATATTTGAAATTCTAGGTAATTACTGACTTCCAGATTTCACACACATGCCCTTCATCAATAGCCTAAGGGCATGGGTTATCTTTTCCTGGTCTGCGGGGATGTTTGCAAATGAGATCCACTGCCTTTAATGCTCTTGAAACCACGGTCTGTGATTCCTCCATTTTTATGCCTCTGCCATAAAGAGGTGCTGGAGCTCTGAGGTATTGCGCTTGGGTTAGTCAGTCAGTTGACTCTTCTGTCCATCCATCTTTTCATAGTTAACCCTGTCTATCCCCCCTCCCCCCTTGACGTTTCGCACGATATTTCTGCAACTCAAAAAGCTCCCAGCGCGATGTTCAATGACTTTTTCCTCTGAGTCTCCCGCATGTTTTTAGGCCAAATTTGCGACGCCCAGGTATGTGGTTCATTTTGTACATGCATGTCGCACCAAAAATTGCTCAAAAACATGATTTTGTGTACAATTTCATACAAATTGTGTTTTCATGCTCAAAATCATTAAATGTATGAATATTTTTGAACTTTATACCGTTTATGATTGTATGTCACCGACAAATTTCATAAACTTTAATAAACAAAGTCAACAAAACAAAGAAATGCGTAAGAAATTGCAAAAACATGAAAATACATGAGAAATTGATTCTAATTTTGCAATTTTATTCAAGTACATTTGCTAAGAACACCTGTGAGGCCCGTCCCCTCCCCCCCCCCCCCACACCCCCACCCTCTGTGGGCCATATGATGTCCCAAAATAGGCTTGTTAGGGTAAAGTATATTTCAAGTAATATCATAGGCCTGGTCAAAGTTTCATTAAGTAGAACTTTGAGATAAATTTTCTTTTCCTGTAAATATACAATACCAATGCAATCAAGTTTTTTCAGTTAAGTGGGATAAGAAATGTCTAGCATTGAGAACTTAGTCAACTTGACAGCACTATTTTCATTTATTTATTTGTTTATTTTTGGTCATTTCAGGAACCACCAGTTTAAAGAGCTGCTGCACCTCCTCTTCACCAGACTTCCTTCTTCCTGTTTTCTACATGTGTGCTGCATGGCGTTGTCAAGCAAGGAGTGAATCTTTTAACAATTACTTTTAGATATCACTTTTTCTTGCACCTTCTCACCTTAGCAACGTTGTTTAATTTTTAAACAAAAAAAAATCAGTCAAGTGGCAGAGTAGAAGTTAAGAATATCCATTATGAGAAGAACATATTAAGAAATTAATAAAAAGTACTGATATTGATGAATTAAAGGCAGTGGATCTCATTTGCAAACATCGCCACAGACCAGGAAAAGATAACCCATGCCCTTAGGCTATTGATTAAAGGCATGTATGTGAAATTTGGGGGTCAGTTATTTCCTAGAATTTGAAAAATGCGAAAGAAAAACAATAGCCGTTTGGTGTACATTCTATGGTAGAATTTTTTTTTCTCACGAGAACAAAATTCATATCAGAGTCTAACGGTCACTATATTTCCTCTAAAACTGAGTTTCTAGCTCCTCTATTTTGCTACAGGTTCCCAGATGGCATTTTCTTCTAAATGCCATTGTATTTACACAATGTTAATTTTTGGGCATGCAAAAGAGATCAACTGCCTTTAAGCTGATAGTATATTATCTTCACAGTCACTGCACAATTTTTGTTTGTAATTTATTTATATTTTTAGAGCTGCTCTGTTCTGTAATGAAGGCATCATGTATGACATATTAACCCTTATTAGCCCACTTGAACTCATGTAAATTATTACAATCATATTTTGTCCATCATTCGCCATGGCATAGACTTTTTACATTTTTATCCACTTTAACACATAATGTGTCGCTGGTGTATTTTTGCAATACAACCTGTACCCATTAAGAAAAAAAGTATAACAGTAAAACCATTCTTTTATATTTATATAGCCAGAGGTTCTGCTTTCTCTAAATCTCTCATAAAACTGGTTAGGTTTTGATTGGATATTTTATCAGATATTTGTGAAATGGGAAACACATGCATATTTTTAATATTTGTGGATATCTATTTGGAAATATATAGCTTCACAAAATTCAATCTAACTTCAGAAATCTTGACAATATTAAAACAAAAAAGGAAAAAAGGGACAACCATTTGATCAGACTTTAACCAAACTTGGCAGGAATCCTACACTGGGCAAGGGGTTGCAAAATTATTCAAATAATTCATATGGTGCCTAGTTATCTTGCCCTTTGGTGACATACTCTCTGGGGCACCACAGGGTAATCATGTCTGCTTCTGAACAATATCAAGTATAGAACCCAGGTTTCACTGTGAATACTGTGATAATGAGTATGTTATTATTGATTTTCTGTTTGCAAATATTTAGGATTCAATTTTGTCAATACTGTGGAAATCAAAGAATTGAGCATCCAATTCATGAAAATAGCGTATTTGAAGATGTGCTTGAAAATAATGGGAGTTATAGATTGCAATAATTTTATAGTGCAAGATTTTTTTTTTGCTTTATCATCCAGATCTACACGACTAAATATCATATTTCAACAATTGTGGATGAGGTGTGTGTTTTTGAGGTAATTAAATGTGTGAAAACATTTATTTTTGTAAGTGTTCAAATAAGGTCAAATGCAACACAATGCAAAAATGTTAACTTTGAACAGTGTCACTCTATATTGGATCAAATTCAAATGTCACATTGCTGCTACAGTGCTACTTTGCAGGTAAAAAATGACTCCAATATTAGTGGATTTTGATGTTTTAATTGAAATTACATTTTTGATTCAAACTTTACTGAGTGGATTATTAGTATTTTTATCTTTCTCTTCCTCTCTTTTCTCTCCCTGTCTATCGCTTTCTCTCTCTTTCTGTCTCTTTCTCTCCTTTTCTGTCACTTTCTCTCCTTTTACTGTTTTAGTGCACACCAAAGCATGACTTTGGTGGAATCTGCTGACTGGCACCAAAACCAAAGTTGCTTTAAAGTGACCATTACAAAATCATGCCATCCACTCCAAATGGAAAGCAATAAGCCAATTTTGGTGTAGTATTTACTAACAATATTTTTAAAAGACTATCGTCTTATTTTACCTGTTCAATATTCTTAGTAATAAATTATGCACACAAAAGTCTGTTACTACTCCTGTAAATGTAATGTAAAAAAGTACACTTGCACACATCAAAATAGTAATCAAGTTAAACATGATGTAAATAGGAGAGTAATCAGAGTATGTGTGTGGAGAAATATGTATCTGAACTATCCCTCAAATAATCTTGGTTCATTGTATTGCGGACCTAGGATGAAGAATTGACAAGGACAAGGACAAGCAGAGGCAAACTATATACAGCACACCAGTCCTATTGATCTATTTTTTTTAAAGTAAAAAGTAAATGAAAAGCTCCTTCTTTTCCATAGAAAGACGGTTTGGGAAATAATTCCAGAATTTGGCACAAGTTGAAATCAGATAGGAAAGTACATTATGTAGAAATTGATTCCATAACTGACCAGTCAAGTTGCTTCAGAGACCACATTGCTTTCTGTGTAAATATTTTCTCTTTTCCACACCATATCATCTACCTGCAATTTCTATTGATGTAGTTTTTAGCAGATTAAAGACACTAGTTAACCTTGTGGAAGCATCTTTTTAAAAATTGTCAAACTTCAACATCTGACCTACACGATAGTGTTTGAATGGACAAATAAACACCCTAAAACACACAAATTTAGACAGTTATGCTGTCACTAGCAAAATACACACATATGAATATCAGTATATGACTTAATGTCCGGTGGGGAAAAAGTCTATGACATAGAAATCTATGGGGGAATACTGGAATGGTTGATTATTGAATTTTACGTTTTAAAATCAGTTTTGAATATTACAATGTTTTTAGCGTCTCATTTAGAGACACTAAAGAGCATGAAGGATCATGTAGCTCAGAACTTGTCAAATGTCTTGGAACATTGTTAAATTTTGCCTTTATTAAAACAGTTGCGGAAAAATATTATTGAAGAAATACAACTCGACAGTCAATCAGGAAATTGAAACTCAAGCTGGATGTGCAGACAATCAGAAGTGTGTCGGTAAAATTTGAAAAAAAGTCATTCAGATTTTTAAAACTGCCTCCATTATTTTTGGCATCTTCAAATGAGCAAAAACTGCATCATAGCTTTTTATCTCCATTATTGCATCTTAACATTTTCTTACTTGTCTAAATGGCCACCTCTCTGAAGCAGCCGACCTGTCCATAGTGGCCACTGGGGGTGTGGGTGGGGGGGGGGGATTCAACAAAAACTACTATGTGTTAAATATCAATGTTTACATCATTTGAGTTGGATGATTACACATGGATATCCACAAGGGTAAAGGAAGACAAGAATGATCAACATAATTGATTGGGTTGGAGTGTGAAACATTCTTTAAATATCTTTTTTGATTGCCTGACAGATGTAACATGCAAAATCATGAGAACAATTATATCAGAGCAATATCTAGAACTACGAGAATATTTTGAAATGGACTCTGGGTAAAATATGTTATCCACTCTAATCCCCCAGAGGAAAAAAAAAACAAAACTATTGCAATTACTTAAGCAAAAAAGGACCCCATATTACGCCTGTATTTTAGGAGGCACTTAATTTTTTGGGCAAAAAAAATGTTGAGTAAATTTTGGTATTTTTTGTTAGACGTTAATGCTGAATATTATATATACTATCAACAAATTCTTTTGAGATGATGTGTAATATATTTGCTCTGCAATAAAATTATGTTGTATATATGGGATAAAAAATTGAAGGTGATTGTAAAATATTAAAAAGTAATGGTTTTTCCCTCTGGAGTGGCTTAATAGCTGATTTTACCCGAATCAATATGAATATGTTGTGCCTTTGTTTGCACATGTGCGTGCGTGTGTGTATGTGTTGTCTGTATCTGTGACTGAGTTTGCGCGGGAGCATGTGAGCGTGTTTTAAGTAGACTGAATTTACAAACAAAACATTTTATTTTCTTATAGAATTGTATTGGTTACGTTTTATTTTGCATTTTGTGTTTTTTAATCCGCATGGATGTTGCAAAGTATGTGAAACTTGTATTGTTTATTTCAGGTGGCATTTTAAAAGTGAGAACTTATTCGAGGTTTGTCTTTCAATTTGAGAAGGATACCACAATTACAAAGTTTTACTAGTACCTTATATATTTGTATGTGTAAATTATGATTTATTTTTGAAAATGTATTTTCTGTGTGACACATGCATTAAAGTTACCCTTTTACTCTGCGAATGTCATGTACAATAAACCATTATGTAAAATAAATCTTTTATCAAATTAATAGAAATATTAATATATGCATATATAACCCATTTACAGGCAGCAGTTAAGAATTGTATCATTGAAAACAATTTCAGTACATACTAAGTTACTAATGTTTTGTAGCCAAGAATGTAGGGAGGGTGTGTATACTTTTTGTAGGTCTTGAGATTGTGTATACTATTGACTGAAGGACAGGTATTGTAATGTTGTTTGTGTAAAAGTATGGTCCAAATTAAAATTAAAACAACATAAAAGGAAAGATGACACCTGTGCATTTATTTCTTGTACTGGAATCATTTGTGAGTGGTGGTGGTAGTAGTGGTAGTGGTAGTGGTGGTGATAGTGGTGAATGGTGGTACATGTAGTAAGTGGTGCCTGTGGTGGTGAATGAAGGTGGTGGGGAATAGTGGTGGTTCTGGTTATTAGAAGTAGTGGTAGTGGTGCATGCTGGTGGTGGCAAATGGTGAATAGTGATGGGGATGTGATTGTTGGTGGTAATAGTGTGTTGTGATGATGAGTGTTGATAGTTGTGAGTGGTAGTGGTGAGTGGGGATAGTTGTGAGTGTTGGTGTCTGGTAGAGGTGGATTGTGATGAGTGGTGGTTGTGTTGGGTGGATGTGAGTGGTGGTGGTGAGTGGTAGTGATGTGTGGTAGTGGTGGGTGGTGGTGAGTGGTAGTGAGATGTGGAGATAAGTGGTTAGTGGTATTGGTGAGTGGTAGTGGTTGTGAGTTGATGTGATGAGTGGTACTGGTGAGTGGTGGTGGGTGGTGGGGTGAGTGGTAGTGAGTTGTGGGGATGAGTGGTTAGTGGTATTGGTGAGTGGTGGTGAATGGTAGTTGTGGTGGTGGTGAGTGGAAGTGATGACTGGTAGTGGTGAATAGAAGTGGTGGGTGGTTGTAGTGAATGACGGGGTGAGTGGTAGTGAGTTGTGGAGGTGAGAATGGTTGGTGGGATTGGTGAGTGGTTAGTTGTATTGGTGAGTGGTAATGAATGGTGGTGGTGGTAGTGATGGTGGTGGTGGTGAGTTTTTGGTGAAAAAATGTGACAGTGGTCAAATAACCAGCATTTTTTCTCTGGTAAAAGTTTTGTGCAACACACCAGAGCATAATTCGAAATCCCAACATTTTTGCTCTTCCATATAAGAATTTTGATTTTTCAACAATTAAAGACACTGTATAACAATGTTTCCAGTTTAAAAAATCTGAATTTTATGATTCCCCATGCTACTAGTGTCTTTGATACAGTCTAAAAATGAAGCCCTAAAAAAATTGCAGTGTAAAACAATCATTAAGTGCTTTAAAAAAGTGAAAATCATTGAGACCATTCCAGCTTTTCTCCATAGACTGCTGTATTTCAGAATTTCCTATCGCCCGATATAAAATTAATGGCCAATTTGTATCTGCACATATTGTACTAGTGACAGCATAACTGTCCAAACTTTTGTGTTCTAGGGTGTTTATTTGTCCATTCAAACACTGTCAGATATGTCACATAGCAAAGTTCGACAATTTTTTAAACGGGTCTTCCACAGTGTTATATAGTGTCTTTAATCTGTATGCTGCCCTCTGTAGATGAAAATTTTGCATAGGTTCGTGATGTCGCACCAGGGCCCTTTTGCATAAAACTTTTACCAGAGAACATTGATGATTAAATATAGGTACAATTGTATTTGCCGATGTTGCCATGAATATTGCTCTATATAAAGTTTTATACAATAGGGCCGAAAACAACTCTTCACTGACTTAAAATATACATTTTTATGAATATTCATTTTTTGGCCCAGGAACACCCTGAAGAATAACCATCTTGGTCATACGTCTGAGAACAATAAGAGTCAAATTGTAGGTATAAACTCCATCAAGAGCTGTTCTGTTATGACAAACAAAATTGTTATCTACAGCCCGGGGGGAGGGGGGGGGGGCACTGTCATTACAAGGTGTACACCATGCGCGTGTACGGACTTTCAAAATGGACTCTAAACAAGTAATTATCTGTCGATCTCAGAATACCCTTAACAAGTATTCAAGTCTTAAAAGATACCCTTTTAAAGTAAACCTTTTGTTAAAAGTATACCTTTTTTCCCTGATTTTGGCGATTTTGATACCCTTTTCAATGTACGCGAGTACATCGTCCAACCGTGAAAAACAACCCTTTTTACTCGTTTTTTCACACGTGCATGGTGTACACCTTGTAATGACAGTGGCCCTCGGGATCTACAGAAAGTAGAAAATGATTTATTACATTAAAGACTGTGAACAATCATATTTCAACGAAAACAGATTTCATAGTTGGATTAAATATATATGTATATATCGGAGGAAATTCTCTTTTAATTCGGAATTGGGTCTCGAATTACTGATTGAGTAACGACATTGCCCCTTCCCTATCTCAAATGTGATACCACCGTCGGCATAGTACAAGGGGAAATAATAACATTATTTCAATGAAGTAGTACATCAGTACTGTTGCCTTACTGATATGCATTTAACGTAAATTGCATGTCAAACAAATCGGCCGATGTGAATAAATTCGTAAATTTAGGAATAACTAGCCTCTTTTAATAATTGGATCAAGCAATACATGCCGGGAATACATGTAGTAAAAATTCTTTTCTTTTTAATTGCCATGACAGAATGTACATGCAAATCATGAGAACAGTTATATCAGAGCAATTATCGAATACTTGAGAATATTTTTGAAATGGGACCTGGGTATAATATGTTCACTCTAATGCCCCAGAGGAAAAAAAAAAACAAAACTATTTGCATTATTAGACAAAAAGGACCCCAATTACGCTGTATTTTAGGGCGCACTTATTTTTTGGGCAAAAATAAAAATGTTGAGTAAATTTTGGTTTTTTTGTTAGACGTTAATGCTGAATATTCATTATATTATCAAACACATTCTTTTGAGATGAGTGTGTAATCTATTTGCTCTGCAATAAAATTATGTTGTATATATGGCGATAAAAAATGATAGGGTGATTGTAAATATTAAAAAGTAATGGTTTTCCTCTGGGTGGTTTAATAGCTGATTTTACCCAAATCAATATGAATATGTTGCTGCCTTTTTTGCACATGTGCGTGGCCGTGTGTTGTGGTCATGTCCTTGTATCTGTGACTGAGTTTGCGCGGGAGCATTCGTTGAGCAGTGTTTAAGTTGACTGCAATTTAAAACACAAACATTTTAATTTTCTTATAGAATTGTATTGGCTTACGTTTTGTATTTGCATTTTTGTGTTTTTTTATCCGCATGGATCGTTTGCAAAGTATTGGAAACTTGTATTGTTATTTCAGGTGGCATTTTAAAAGTGAGAACTTATCTCGAGGTTTTGTCTTTTCAATTTGAGAAGGATACCCACATTCAAGTTTACTAGTACCTTATATATTTGTATGTGTAAATTAGATTTATTTTATTGAAATGTATTTCTGTGCTGAACACATGCATTAAGTTTACCCGTTTTACTCTGCCGTGTCATGTACCAATACCATTATGTAAATTAATTTTCATTCAAATTAATAGAATATATTAGTTATATGCATATATAACCCACTTCAGGCAGCAGTTAAGAATTGTATCATTGAAAACACATTTCAGTACATACTAGTTACTAAGGTTTTGTAGCAATGAATGTAGTGGAGGGTGTGTTACTTTTTTTGGTAGTCTTGAGATGTGATTACTATTGACTGAATGGAAGGTATGTGTAATGTTGTTTGTGTAAAAAGTATGGTCCAAATTTCAATAAACAACATAAAAGGGAAAGTGCACCTGTTGCATTTTTCTTGTACTGGAATCATTTCGTGAGTTGTGGTGGTGTAGTGGTAGTGGGTCAGTGGCTAGTGGTGTGCCGTGGTGACTTAGTGTTGCACGACTTCACAATTTCTAGAGAGTCGACTAGTCGCCCACAATCGTCGCGACTCCGACTATAGTCGACTATGCGGTGTTCAAAGTCTTTGTGTGTTCCAGATTTTGGATGGTGTGGGGTGATGGGATGTGCAGTCGGG
>JZLH01S0065742.1:41735-55937 GCA_001188425.1 Eucidaris tribuloides | reverse complement strand
GTTCAATCAACATCTGGTCAGTAGCGCCATAATTTTGAGAGATATTGATGATTCCGTATATTATAATTGATTATCTCTCTCTGCGCAGTGAGTGCAACGTATACGGCAACACATGTGATAGCATTGCACAATTATAGGCTGATCCAAGTACATTTTGGCAGTTCTGTTTGATGATAGATTGTGACCGATTCACAATGAAAAACATAAAGAAAAAGACTAATGAGTCAAAAGATCAAACAGCCGTACACATACACAATGCCATCATTTGCCATGACACAATGATTGGTAGTTCTGTTCAGATTTTACGTCTTTTGACTCAGTTTTTAATACTAATTAACATGTGATAAAACGTTGACTATTGCGTTCCGATAGTCAGAGTCGCGACTCCGTGTGGGCAGTCACGACTACGACTTTTCGCGACTTAGTCGTGCAACACTAGTGATGATAGTGGTGAATGGTGGTACATGTAGTAAGTGGTGCCTGTGGTGGTGAATGAAGGTGGTGGGGAATAGTGGTGGTGGTACTGGTTGTTATTAGAAGTAGTGATAGTGATACATGCTGGTGGTAAATGGTGGTGGCAAATAGTGAATAGTGGTGGTGATGTGATTGGTGGTGGTAATAGTGTGTTGTGATGATGAGTGTTGATAGTTGTGAGTGGTAGTGGTGAGTGGGGATGGTTGTGAGTGTTGGTGTCTGGTAGAGGTGGATTGTGATGAGTGGTGGTTGTGTTGGGTGATGTGAGTGAGGGTGGTGAGTGGTAGTGATGTGTGGTAGTGGTGGGTGGTGGTGAGTGGTAGTGAGTTGTGGAGATGAGTGGTTAGTGGTACTGGTGAGTGGTGGTGGGGTGAGTGGTAGTGAGTTGTGGGGATGAGTGGTTAGTGGTATTGGTGAGTGGTGGTGAATGGTGGTGGTTGTGCTGTGTTGATGTGATGAGTGGTAGTGGTTAGTTGTACTGGTGGGCGGTGGGTAGAGTGGTAGTGAGTTGTGGGGATGAGTGGTTAGTGGTATTGGTGAGTGGTGGTGAATAGTAGTTGTGGTGGTGGTGGTGAGTGGAAGTGATGAGTGGTGGTGAGTGTTAGTGATGACTGGTAGTGGTGAATAGAAGTGGTGGGTGGTTGTAGTGAATGACGGGGTGAGTGGTAGTGAGTTGTGGAGGTGAGAATGGTTGGTGGGATTGGTGAGTGGTTAGTTGTATTGGTGAGTGGTAATGAATGGTGGTGGTGGTGGTGGCGAGTGTTTGGTGAATAGATGTGACAGTGGTTAAATAACCAGCATTTTTTCCTCAGGTAAAAGTTTCGTGCAACAGGCCAGAACATAATTAGAAATCCCAACATTTTTGCTCTTCCATATAAGAATTTTGATTTTTCAAGAACAACAATGAATCTGTATGCTGCCCTCTGTAGATGAATTCTGCATAGGTTCGTAATGTCGCACCAGGACCCTTTTGCATAAAACAGTTACCAGAGAAAATTTATGATAAAATATAGGTACCATCGTATTTACCGATGTTACCATGAATATTGCTCTGTGTAAAGTTTTACACAATAGGGCCTAAAACAACTCTTCACTGACTAAGAATATAATTTTTTTTATGAATATTCATTTTTTGGGCCAGCGTCACCCTAAAGAATAAGGTATATAGATAAATCTTGGTCATCATACGTCTGAGAACAATACGAGTCAAAATGTAGGTATAAACTCCACGGAGAGCTGTTCTGCTATGATAAGCAAAATTGTTATCTACAGAACGTAGAAAATGAATTCCTACATTACAGACTGTGAAAAATCATATTTTAACGAAACCAAATTTCATTGTTTCATTGTTGGATTAAAAAAATATATACACTTATGCTCATAATTATGGAATATTGTAGAGACATTTTAGTATTTTTAGAAGTTGCCATTTTCCGTGATTGGTACATCTGGGATTAATATTTGCTCACCATGGGTGAAGCAATTATAATCTAAGCATTTCAGGACTGCTGAGCATTTTGTAGCGTCCGGCTCGACGCTAAAACCTGAGTTTATAAATGGCGGTATTCAGGGTTGTTGAGTCACGTGGTGGTTACGCGCGTTACATGTAACAGACAATTCTGATGTTAATGATAAGTGACATTAGATCAAAATTTATCAGTTTTTGTGTTGTTTTTTCAATTAATTTAATACCTTTTCATGATTTTTTGTAGATTCAACAAAAAACTAAATGTATAATTGTTATTGCGCTCAAACGTATTTAAGTTTTTACTGTAGTCATCTCATAAAATCCAAAAATTGCTTCACATACTGCATTTTTTTGTGAAATAAACACTTTAGGACGATATAGGAGAAAGAACTTAAGTATCAACAAAATATTCCATAATTATGAGCATGAGTGTATATCGGAGGAAAATCTCTTTTAATTCGGAATTGGGTCTCGAATTACTGATTGAGTAACGACATTGCCCCTTCCTTATCTCAAATATGGTACCACCGTCGGCATAGTACAAGGGGAAATAATAACATTATTTCAATGAAGTAGTACATCAGTACTGTTGCTTTACTGATATGCATTTAACGGAATTGCACGTCAAACAAATCGGCCGATATGAATAAATTCATAAATTTAGGAATAATTAGCCACTTGTAATAATTGGATCAAGCAATACGTGTAGTTAGTTTCCAATCAACATCTGTCAGTAGCCAGTAATTGTTCAAGAGATATTATTTCCTATATTATGAATTGAATTCCCCTTAAAGGCAATTAAGGCATCTCTTTTGCATGCCTGAAAGTTAACATTGTGTAAATACAATGGCATTTAGAAGAAAATGTCATCTGGGAACCTTTAGCAAAATATAGGAGCTAGCAACTCAGTTTTAGTGGAATTATAGTGACCGTTAAACTCTGATTTGAATTTTTGTCTCGCGAGACAAAAATTCCTACCATAGAACATACACTAAACGGCTATGTTTTTTCTTTTGCATGTTTAAAATTTCAGGTAATTACTGACCCCCAGATTCCATAGACATGCCCTTCATCAATAGCCTAAGGGCATGAACTATCTTTTCCTGGTCTGCGGGGATATTTGCAAATGAGATCCACTGCCTTTAACATCTACTAGATCAGACAAGTATCCTGAGAAAAACCCAAAAGTTTTGTTTTATTTTGTTTTGTTTGTAATGGTCATGTTGGACTGTATAATGACGCGCTGTATAAAATGTTAAGTTTAGTTTTGTTTTGATTTTTTTTTAGATCAATGAGATGGCATGGAATTTCTTGGAATATGAATATCATGTAAACGAGGCAATCTCTAATAGTCGTTCTCGTATATCGTTATAATGAAGCTTTGAACTCATACACAATGGATTTTTTTTATATTAAAAAATCCTCTTGTTATGGAGCCCAAATGCGGAGTCATTTTAAACTTATTAAGTTAAATCGTTACCACGACTTATATGTCATTCGCTTAACTCATATATTTAAAAATCGTTCCTTCAACCTATAGTCGAGGTTAACTACTTAGATTTGTAAGTCGAGGGAACGACTTAGGCCTATAAGTTGTGGTAATGAGTTATGAGTAATGAGTGAGAAATACTTACAAAATATTGCATATCACCTTGCTCCGACAATTTTCGTTTTCGTTTTTTTTATGTAGGCCTATGGCCCATATGCATTTGTTTTTATGTTATGTTGTTGTTGTTTTACCTTCATACCTTATCTGGTTTATATTTACTGTAAGTACAGACTAAGAAATTAGGGTGCAGGTATCTGAAAACAGATTATCTTCCGATCCGGAGCCTTTCAGTATATGCCCCCCCCATGAAAAAGGGCCCATAACTGCAATTTTTTTTCTTTCAAAGATGTTAGTTATATAGTGTAGGCGGATCAGTACATCATGTATAACAATGCGAACAAAAATATTACTGAATGTCCCTTTGTCGCATATTCCGCTTGTTAAAATGACACTGAATAGGGCTTTACGTGTTGAACAAAATACATTTTGCTCAATATCTTAAACACTAAAATGTCAGTTATGCCCTTTTGTCATGACAGAGGGGGGGGGGGCAGTAGACCTCACACACATTACTGGAAATTCTATAGCATTTTAATCCCGCCTAATATGGAATGAATATTTTAGTCTAATACTTTCATTCGCTCCCTTGAAAATCAAGTAGGGTTGACTGATATCCAATCTTGATATCCAATCTTATTCATCATGCATCATCACCACTCACAATCGGCCATGATCTTTATACATTTTGTAAACAAAGTAACATCGATAATATATGCGTCCTTTAAAGCTTTAAACAACAGTCCGAACACACATGATTGGTAAATAAATGAAAGCGATTATTCAGAGAGGTGAAAATGTGATGTAATAATAGATTTTTCATTTGTCTTTCTCTGCATTTTAGATCGCAACTGCTGATCTATTTTAACAAACATGTCAGAAAAAATGAACCAGGTTTCGAACCCGCCATCTACAGCTATCCGGGCTGCGACAATACCACCAGGCCATCACTGGTTACCGGTATTGACACGATGAACAAGGAACAAATACCAAGGCTCTCAATTCTGACGTTGTTATGTTAGATAGTCCAAGGCAGACATTTTTATTATCATTATTAAGTGAGTGTCAGAGATTATCCAAAGAGGTGAAAATGCGAAAATGAAGATAACGAAAATCAGTAAAATCCAGAGGTAAATCCACAAGTAAAATCCACATATCCACATATCTCAAACGCACACAGCACATTCATTATTATCTGTTAGTATTATTATCACTGTAACCATGATGATGATGATGATGATGATGATGATGATGATGATGATGATTATTATCGTTATTGTTATTGTTATTTTTGTTGTTATCGTCGTTGTCATCTCCTCTTTACATGTAGTTCTTTAATACACACATTATCTATAATCCATGAAGAAAAATAATTCCTCTGCCCATGACAACCAGCGACTTGAAAAGGAATTAACAAAACATGTTATAGAATAATTCTTACTTCATTGTACTTTACCATAATCCCCATCGGCCAATCTCCAAATCAAAGCCGAGTAAACACTAGTTTGATTGCTAGTCGAAGTTTTCACTCACACCTATTATCATGTTTCAAACTTTCTGTACTGTTCAGGGGAGGGGGGTGGGGAGGTGGAGGAGGAGGTGGAGGGGGAGGGGGAGGGGGAGGGGCTGCTATCTAAAACTAAGTGGTGCCCGTCCGACCATTGATCTCTATTTTTTTATGTTACTGAATAAGTGGTGTTATAGTTTCTAGCAAAAATTTTTCATTACATTGTCAATGTTAATATTTTAAAGAAAAAAAATACAATTCTCTAAACTTTGTGAAGAAATGCATGGGACAGAGAAATTAGTGCAAAATTTCATCACAGATCGTGGCAGAATTGTCAACTTGGGATTATATCATAACAAAGATCAAATTAAATTAAATAAATTCTTAAAATCCATAACTCTGTCTCTTATCTCAAATTCATATCAAATTCACCATTCATAACATGGACACTGTTCAACCAAATGTGATTAAATTGTCGCTGTTTTCTTTCTTCTATTGTTCTGAATTCTCTGAATGTAGATATATTATGAACGATTTCATTTTATCCACGCTAGCAGCAATAACCGGCGCGCATATCGAAGTACAGTCTGACTATCACACCGACCCCATTCTAGTCTGAGGTCAATTCGACACACCTTATGGCTAAAACACCTGCCCCATCTTTCCGTTTTCATAGCATCGGAACAAAAACATCGGAGAGAAAAATCAATCGCGGTAAGGTTTGCATTCGATATCCACGCAACAATATTATATCAAAATGTTTTCAATTTGCAAGCCGGTAACATTAGCTATGATAATAGTCACACAGTTTCGGTGTACTATATTTTACAATGATTCAGCGTAAAAGTTCATTTCTCGTTTGCTCGCAGCAGATATAGGAAATGTAAAAAAAAATAAAATAAATAAATACATCTAAGGAATCAACATGATCAATGTCAACGCATTTCTGTTCACTCATGATCGGCTTAAAAATCACGTTTAAATTAATGTAGGTTATTGGTTCTTTTGATTATTATTATTGTTTTTTTTTATAATGAAGGCCAATTTGAGAACATCAGTGAGATGTGATCAGTCAGTATTGTCATTACAAAGACAATTTATTATTTTCAAATTTGGGGTCGTACAACGGCCAACGACTTTGTATGAAAATAGGGGGATCATGATCATGGCCAACAACCAAATTCTTCAGGGGCTAGCCAACGATAAGTATGTACATTTAGTGATAATGGTAATTCAATTTAAATTCTAGGAATGTGATTCTAATAGGCCTATGTATATTTTTTTCTTAATATAATAATTATATTATAGGGACCGAGGGCCTATATAGCAACATAAAAATCAAAGGTTTCACAGGTACTCTTGCTGCAATGCTTGTGAGAGTTCAAGAACTTTAACAAATGGGAACTCTTCCGTTCTCTATACGGACAGAAGGCCTACATTTCACAACCAGGGGGTTGTAGCAAACAATGCTCGGGTGGTGGTGGTGGTGGTGATGATGATGATGATGATGATGATGATGATGATGATGATGATGATGATGATGATGATGATGATGATAATTGACTATGTCTGTGATGATGAGTGATGATAATTAACTATGCCTATGGTGGTGGTAATGTTGATGATATAATATTGGGATGAACCTTATGATGATTTTGATGGTGATGTTGATGATGATGATGATGATGATGATGATGATGATGATGATGATGATGATGACGACGACCAGATGATTACAGGAAGGTGGAAAAGGGAAAATGGGAGGAGGAGGAGTGCATGGGAGAACGAAGAGGGGATGAAAAGTGCGGGAGAAGCCCGGGGGCGGGGACCAAGAGGGTGAAGTAAAATTAAAGCTAATTTGATAACTCAGTCGAATTATGCATCTAAAGGTAGGCAAAGGGCCTATAAGATTTGATCATACGGGATGTCACAATCTCTGAAACCATCTGATTATACTCTAGTGAGCAAACTTGACTCAAATCGATCCGTCATAGAATGATGATTCGAATAGACCATCTCACCGTACTAAGCCCCTCCTCCACTTTAAATGCCCCTGCGCCCTCTTTTATCGCCTCGTGATTTGGCAATGTCGTCTGCTTGTTCGTCCCGACTCCCGACTAATGATCGCAAAAAGAACAAGTCGTAGTTCATACCGAAAGTTTGAAAAATTGAAAGTGCCTCAGAGCCATGAACTTTGGAAGTCTGATTTAACTACATGCAGACAGGAATGTCAGACAAGCAAAAATAAGTTGAGCTTGTACATGCAATATCGCGATTGTAAACAAGTTAATCTGTCCTCAAACTCCTAGTGCATGCAGTGCAAGGGACCGGACCGTACACGCGCATCATCCCGACCGGCTGCTTATGGAGCTGAGTACATCGCACGCGTTTCCGCGAACTGCTAGCTGCACTGATGAGCGATGTAGCTGTGCGTTGCCGATACTACTGAAACAGTGAATGGTTGGAAATTGTTGTTATCAGACGTTGTTCTTGATATCTGAAGTTGAACTTGAGTCTTGCTTCCAAGATGGGCACCAGTTGCTCTTCGACGCGCAGTGTAAATGGCGACTCTTCGTCGGCAAAGTGAGTACAAAAGTGGAGAATGATGTTGATGATGTGGAGTCGACCGTTTTCTGCTGTATTGTGTGTGGGTGACTGTGTGTGAGCTGCGGTATAACAAAATTTATATTCGTAATAGTCCCACGTATTAGTAACATGGTTAGCAATGACTGAGCTTGTCACCCTTATTTCATGGTAAGATTGAGGGATTTCTGTTTTTAATTTTTGAATCAAACTGATTGTGATTTTTCTCGAATGTGTGTATTTATCAACATGTACAAATCAGATGTTGAGCTAGACTGATGTAATCTATTGCCTTTTATTCGGGTGTTTCTCATTTTGAACAATATTTGACATCAGTGCAGTCGGCCCCCTCATCATGTCAATATTAACAACGAGAAGCCCCTGATTAAAAGGCGACAGATTACATCAGTCTAATGTTGAGCGTGAGAGAGACACACAATGATACAGGTTAGATGGCATTAATTTCATCTAACTCACCCTCGAATTATTTCTAACGAACGTTAACTTTCAGTTGAATTTAAGAATTGTTAGTAACGTTACATCTATTAATGACGTGTGTGGAAATGTGTTTTTGTTTATGTGTGTCTTTGTTTACAATTATTGTATGAATCTACTGTGGCAGTCTTTGTGGGAGTTGATACGTGTTTCTGCATACAGATCTGGGAACTGTGGAACCAAGCCCAAGGCAATTTCTTCACCCTTTTTTATTCTTTGCCCACCTGTTTGCATTTTCCTTCTTTGCCCTCTTTTTGTTCCTTCGGGTCTGTTGATCTGGTCTACTCTTCCCCCACCTCACCCTAATGTACCTCAAAATCAGACTCCTGTTAGTTTAACTCTTTGTGTGCGGGACCCTGAATCCCGTGCGTGCGGAGTTAATTTCAAAGAGCGCTCAATATCGGGAAAGGAAATAACTAACTGACTTCAACTAGCAATAACTTTGCACAACAACGTTTTTAGGAAAAATGTCCTACAGCAAAGTTGAAGTACATTTTACAGACATTCTTAATGCATAAAGGGTGTTTGGAAATATACATCTGAATTTTGTAAAGTAATGGCTAATTGTGACCAATGCAGTTCTAAGTTTCCTGCTTGAAAATATACAACTCCATTCAAATAATACAAGAGGGTAAACCACAGGTTATAGGCCTACATAAAAACCTGACTAGTTTACAAGTTCATAAAAGAGATGAGTCACCAAATGAGAAGTGAATGAAGGGATTATCAGTGAATAGCGTGTCTTATTGTAATTGACCTCTCCAGTACTTTTCAAAGTTAACTGGTGTCTAATCCTTTGTCCTATTGTATCACGAAGCCTTGATTGTATTTATCAATTTTTCTGGTTCCTTAAGAATCTAACATAATACCCCCGCACTTGAGGAATGTAAACAATACAAAGAGATTACTGCTAGTATCGGGAAAATCAGTGTAATTCGGGTGAATACGTTTGAGCGTGAAATGGGAATCCCGCACGCTGCAGGGAGTGCATGGATGCGAATACCGCGTGTAAAGAGTTAATAGTAATGAAATAATTGTTTTCTAATCACTTGTTGATTTAGCAATACTTGTAAACGTTAAACTGGCTCTCTTTGTAACTGATTGTATGTCAGCTTCTATTTCTTGTAGAGAATACTAATTATCGTCATTTTTTACACCCCCTTAATCTTTTCACCTTGACCTCCTGGCCCCCAAAGTTGGTTGTTTCAACAATAAATCATACAGTACATGTATGCAACAATAGGCATGCTTGCCCCATGCCAGTTTTTATTTTGCGTGATTCCCGGTGGGGGGGGGGGGGGGGCAGTGTCTTACAGAGTGTACACCATGCGTTGTTGTGGACTTCAAATGGACGTAACAAGTAATTGAAGTCGATCTCGAATACCCTAAACAAGTAATGTTAATATCGGCGGTCCTCAAAGATAACCCTTTGAAGTAAACCTTTCTGTTAATAACTATTACTTTTTCCTGCATTTGCGATTTTTGATTACCTTTTGTACTGTAGTCCCCCACGCGTCATTCGTCCAAGTTAAACAACCCTTTTTAGCGTTTTTTCACACGCGGATGGATGTACACGTTTGTAATGCACTGGGCCCCCCCCGCCGGGGCGTGGTTATAATTTTTATCTATAGGTTATAAGGGATTGTATGTCATTCATGAAACAAGAAACTGGTAGGAGAAGTAGAAAAAAATACATTGAGTGACAAAGGAATTTGCACCAGTTTTGCTGTGGTTTCAAACTGATTTTTATTAACACGGCACCAACTTTTTTACCATGATATTACCATTAATATGTTGTGTGTGTACTGGTATACATGTAGTTGCTATCTACCCCATACAGGAATTTTCGAGAAAGGGGGGGGGGGGTTTCGGTTTCATCCGCGGCCAAATCCTAAGTCTAAAAATCTTCACGGTCAGTTGAGCAGCCAAAAAGTCACTCAGCAGGGGATGGGATGGGGAGGGGGAGAAAAAGTTTAAATCAAAATCATAGGTCCAAAATTTTTCATGGATAATTTTTGCATAGCCAAATTTTCCTGCTAACGACCGCAAACTCACCATTTATTCCATCTGTTCCGGAGATTAAAAACACCCCATTTTTCCCCAAAAAGGAAGTATTTCTTGAAAAGACGGGGTGTTTTGGGGGTGTTAACACCCTAAAACACCTTCGTGGAGTATACACATGTATGACCCCATGCACAGCACTACAGTAACCAGCGCTCAAAATACACGGGGGCTCGGGGCGATTTGCCCCCGTAATGCAAAAAAGAGCCCTGGAAAATGTCAAAAGAGCCCCCGAAAATTCCCATAGACACAACGTATATTGTAGCCAAATTTAGCCAAAAGAGCCCCTGTGAGAAAAAAAAATATTTTGAGCCCTGATGCAGGGCAGGAAATAACATTTTATTTTGGGGGGCTACTTTCAAGCATGATTTTGTGATGCCAATATGTTATACATTGAACCCTATGAGGATAATTGAGGGCTATTTTGTGATTTTAGGGGGCTATTTTATTTTGTTAATTTTGGGGGCTAAATCGCCCTCAGGCCCAGTGATATTCCTACGCTGAACTGATACATTTGATTCTTTCACCTACATGTAGCAATAAACTGTAACATCAAACTGTAACACCAAACCCAATGCAAATTTAACTGGCATGTATAGTGCCTGATGTTATTTACACAACTACAGTACTTTACAGATCTACAATGTAGATCGGGGGTCAGCACTTTCAAAACCATCCTCAAAAACTTCATAACTGTGGTATTGGTATCAAAATGTCTTCAACCAAGGTTCATGAATCACATGGATCCACGTCTGTCAAAATTCTTTCTCTGATCATGCCACTTTGACACAAGCTGGTCATGACTATTTTGCCCCCCATGACAAAAGGGCATAACTAACATTTTGAAAATTGAGTTATATACATGTAGGGGACTCATTACATCATGTTAAACATGCAGAACAAAAAAAAAATTAATTAGAACTGTCCGTTTGTTTCATAATCCGCTTGTTAAAAGGACACTGAATAGGGCTTTATGTGTTGAACAAAATACATTTTGCTCAATATCCCCAAAACACCAAAATGTCAGTTATGCCTTTTCGTCATGGGGGGGGGGGGCAGTACTGTCATTGTGCTTTTTAGGCTATTATTATACATGTAAATGTTATTTGTATTATGATGACTCATTGAATTTATGAATTTTTCTGTTCATTCTTCAATTATTCACCCAAAATCTGCATCCATAGATCTAATTTTTAAATGAAAAATTCTCTTGCCACTAGAGAGATGAAAGATTCAGTAATTACATGTAATACAAACCAACATGAGAAGAAAAAATATGTGTGCACTGTGTAACAGTGTATGTTGCATGGTCACAATTGGTGTACATATAATACAGGGAAGGCCACTATCATTGATCTTGTTTTTAAAATGGCCTTCAGTGCTCTGCTTTAGTGAATTTAACCTGTGCAGGACATGTACATGTACTTGCCTGGAGGTGTATGAAAATGTGTGTTTTGGGAAATCAAGTCATTTTCAGTGGGTTAGTATGGATTATGGATCACTATAACTCTTTGTCTGTAGTGAGTTACAAGGAAGTTACACCCTGAAAACAAGTTGCTCTGAACTAACCAAAGAAATCAGGAAAATACACTGTCTGGAAGGTAAAGAAAAATGGGCAAATATAAAGGTATGAATAAAATTTTGTCAAATTTTTACACTTACAAATTAGCAAAGTTGTGTATACATTGATTTTTCAATTTTCAATTTTCTTTTTAACTCTTAACGTGCCTAAGTCGCAGATCTGCACCAAACAATACACATAAAGTCCATAGAGGTTCAAATCCACTGGCACGTTAAGAGAAATATTTTCATCACTCAGTTCTCCATGTAGATGTTATTGACACTCAAATGTTTTCTAAAAGAAAATTTATTAATATATAAGGTTGCTCACAATGAATGTCACAGTAATGCTTATTCTATGGTCTTTAGAGTTAAATCATTTTTTCTCAAAGTGTCACTGATCTGTTTTTCTGATTTGCCATTTTAAGTTAATTTGCTTCCAGAGAACAGACTGGACTTCCCCCTTTAAAGCACCTCCATATTGGAATTAAAATATACTGGTGGGACCACTTTGTCATAATGACATCATCCATCATATCAAATAACACCATCATAAATCCATTTACATCAACATGGAGTGTTGCACTGGAGCTGCTGCAGCCATGAATGGGGATTTACATCCATTTCCTTTGCTGTATTTGCAGAAATGTGAATGGCAGGGTTAATACCACAGCAATGGACTTGCAGTGTAAAGCCCTGCTAAACTAATAGAGGATATTGGTAAATAAAATCTCTCATTAGAAGGCTGGTATCACCCATCACTGTTGAATGTGTGGCAGCAACGTATCTAATTCAAAGTTCAAACAAATGCCAGAGACACCTCGCTGCACCTGAGTAGCAATGATGCATGGCCCATGGTGTTTCACCATCACCTTTAATCAAATGCCTCTATAGGTGCGTCTACACCTACCGAAACTTCGCGAAGTTTAACTTCCCGATAATTAACTTCCCGATATTTTGCAGTGTAGATGCAAACTTCGCGAAATTATACCTGCGAAACTTCCCACGAAAAATCCTGCTCATGGGGTAGGATTTTTCTCGGACACCGCGAAATGTCGCGCGACATTTGCAGTGTGGACGCAAACTTCGCGAAGTTTCCTGGAGTGCAGTATCCCATTGACCATTTCCGGTACAAAACGCGGGACGCGTGAAAGCTGGTAGTCGCTCTGCCTAGTATGTGCAGTACATACGAATGTGTCTGAGTTTGTGAACGAATGTGATTTTTATTGGAATTTGCAGGAAAACATTTCCCAATTTGGGGACTAAGCTCAGTGCACGTGAGGATATTCAGTGCAGCGGTTTCGCGGCGTACATAATCATAAGAAAAAGCCTTGGTTGTCTTCAAAGTTCAGATCTTCTTAGTCAAAGTCTGCAGTGAATGACTGCCAAATCAAGCGTCATGTCCAGCCATTACAACATTTTAAATTCAATGACAATGCCATCATGTATTTACGAAGTTGAAGTCCACGAATGCCAACAAGCTGGTTGCATAATCTTGTCAGTTCGCGCGCTCTATACATCAAGACCGCATTGTTTACCTTTTACTGCTCATGCGCATTAACAACTTAATTTTCGGGAAGTTAACACTCCCGGAAAAGATCGGGAAGTTTTGGGCTAGTGTGGATGCACAAATGAATTTTCTTGAAGTTTCATAAAACTTCGCGAAATCTAACTTCGCGAAGTTTCGTAATGTAGACGCACCTTATGACAACATCATGGACTATTGTTGCATTATGGCAGAAATTATAGATACCCAAGGGATGATCAGACTCCAGAGATAGCAAAGACCGCAAAGCTAAGAAGCTGCTGTCCCTGGATGAAAAATTTGAAGTCGGAGATGTGCTATCCAGAACAAATAGGAGACTAGTAGTGGTGTCATTTCCTAATGAAAAGCAAACATTTTTGAAGATGAAAAAAAAATAGGTAGTTGACTTTACAGAATGTTTCACTTTTGTCTGTTTAGTAGCCTGGATGCAAGATAAAGATGATCTAGGTTTATTTCTATTTTGAAAGTAAATACAGGGCCCTCAATATACATGTATGTCAACCCTGGAGTTATTTTTTTCCAACCATAACCAATGAATTGGATTTTTACAGCGTGTCATGAATACTATCAGAAATGCACTACATTTCCAAAATATTGTCTTTATATGTGACCCATCACCATGATACTCTGATAAAGTCGCACAACCCAAAGGTAAGGAAAGTGCCGAATATCCTAATAAGAATATAAAGTATGAAACTGAAGTGTCATAAAAAATCTAAACTTTATGACATTGACAGGTGGGAAAAGTTTGAACATTTATATTTTCACCCAAATGTTTTTCTTTTTATGTTTATGTTTGAAAAGATGTGCGACTTTATCAGGGTATCGTGGTGACAGGTCACATATAAGCCCCCAACATACATGTATACTTGGACACGTTAAACACACACTGCCATACAAAG
>JZLH01S0065742.1:18090-29230 GCA_001188425.1 Eucidaris tribuloides | reverse complement strand
CATTATTCCCATATAATAGCCAGTCTAGTCTGGGAGTATGGCTACATGTATGTTTTGGTTTGAGTATGAAAGATGGGTGATTACAATTCATTGTCACCTGGTAATAACCATCTCCGTGATTTTCAACTTGTGTTTCAGATGACACACATTGCATAAAAATGAGCTTTGAACCTAACCGTTTAAATTTTCACACTGAAAATCTTTCATGAAAATTCACTGGAAAGGCATGTTTTGATTACTCCCCTCCACCTCCAACCCCATCCCCCCACACACACTAAAACATATGAAATTTATTCAAATAAATTATTCATGTGGAGACTAACGTAACCCTGTTTATTTCTGTAACCATGATTTTGTCTATGTGTGTGTGTGTGTTAAATTGAGAAATTTTTACATTTTCAGTAACAAAGTCATAATTTCTGTTGACTTAACTACATATTTATCCTATGAAGGTATTTGATTGCAACAGTTCATGTAGGGCTAGATAGTATGACCCTTGGGGCCCCCCCCCCTTCCCTTTCTTCACGCATTATTGCACAAATACATCTCATTTCATCTTTGATGCTGTAAATACTTGGTGACAAGTTTAGTCATTAATTTTTATGTGTGCACACCGATGGTGTCACTCGGCTAGATCGGGGCATCATTTTTTTTAGGTTGTTTGTTTGCTAGTCTGTCTGTGCAAGTATGCATGTACATGTATCTGTCTGACTGTTATCTGTTTGTTACCATGATAAGTTAAAAACCACTGATTGGATTTTAAAGAAACTTGGGCCAAATATTCATGCTTAGATACTAGGTGTTGAGCAACAAGGAACTAAAATTGGTGTAGGAATGTAGAGGTATACCCATCGATTCAACATAGTCAAATTGCTCAAGTTACATGTATGTAGGCCTACTTCAAAATTGTACTGATCTGGACTCTATTATGAACCTTAGTCTCCCTATAAATTGATGCATCTGTCTATTTGTAAATATCCACTTTCAATGCCAAATTCATTGTATTTTACAGCAATAAAATCAAGTACTAAAACACTTTAGACAGAGACCCCTTAAATTCAGTATACCAGTATTGAAAAAATAAAAACACAGCAAAAAGGACAGGTCAAATTAATTCCGTGATAGTTTTGTCATACTTTGTGAAATAAGACTAAATACTAGCAGCTTCTCTGTCCTATCAGTGGAATACGGTAATCAGAGTTGTGATGTAACTTAAGTAGTTCTATCAGGGTGACATTGACCATGACTTTTGTAATGACACCGTCAATAACCTTGACCATACAGTAGTAATAAAAAGTGAATGAGAATGCAATAAGATAGAGAAAAAAAAACTCTTATAAACTCCCTATTTCAAAGAAAAATCTCAAAATATCTTTTGGTCTGCGCAAAATATATGGCATATACTGTATCAGTTATGATTACTAGTACTGAAAACACTTCTCCCACAAAGTAACTTGTGGAATGGAATGAAAAGGGGTGGAGCTGAATTAACAGGGTAATATGATGCACCACACCATACCCCGGGGTACTGTTGTACCCCGGGTACCGCGTTGTGCAGTGCCCTCTTGTGTTAAAAAATATATTTTCTTCAGTTATGATCGCTGAAATCAGTGGTAATGATGCAGAAGCTGTGCAAGTGCACAACAAAAAGGCATAAACTTACGAAAAATGGTGCCTGTATAACCTTTAAATATCCTTTGCGCTCACTGCTGTATAACACTAGTTCGATAGAGACGACACAATTTAAACTCGTTGACTTTAAAGGAATATGAAACCATGAATTTAGGGGATATTTTCAAGTTGTTAGTCTATATTTACTTCTTTGTGCTACGTTCAAAAATGTGTACTTTATGGCGACAGAAGCTGGGAAAAATATAAATCTATTGTTCACCCCAATGTTTGCTGCAAAAGTTGTATATTTCTAGCTTCTGTATAAGTCTTGTCATCCACAGGGGTTAATGACATACACTTCATAGATGATTAGGCTGGAGATTGAGGGGGAAAAAATGATACTTTAATCTGTACTTTTATCATAGTTACTTAGTTTGAGCCAGATTTTTGTATCGTCATCAAAAAGTGGCAAGGGGGAGGGGTGGGGAGCTCGTGACTACCGCTTGCCTCTCAGGTTAGTTTTTTGTCAAATAAATTCTCAAGACCCTCTGTTGGCTCTAGTCTATGTTCTATTCTACGTAAAATGATGCACAATCATGGATTTATGTCCCACAAATGGCCAACTCAGTTATTTTGTCAGAGAGCAGTGCATACGGAGGGTGTCTCAAAGTGGGATGTTCCCGTGTAAACCATCCATCAAGACACCTCGGGGGCCAGTTGACATCTGTGTTCCTTCATAACGAGAACGATGGGCCTGTCTGGCCTTGACACTGTGTCCTCATTAAATTTTGCCTTCAGCTAATCCTTGTACTTTGGTGCCAATATGAAGTGATTAAGTTGATAGTTTTTCAATAGATGGGCTTTCCAAGGTATATTTTTAGAGCAATAGGCTACATCCTGTTGGAGCACTAAATTTAAAAAAATTTCAGACTTTGCTATCTGAGCTAATTAATAGTGTTTTAATGGACAAGTAAACACCCGATACAAAAGTTTGTGAATTATGCTGCCCAATGGCAAAGATATGATATGAATAACAATTAGACTCGGGGCGTACTGCAAAAAATAGCCTAGATGCCACACACAGTAAGTCTATGCGGAGGAATGGACAGTGTAATCCGGTCACTTACGATTTTCACTTTTTGAAGCCTCACTAAATAATCATTTTGAAATGAAATTTTTTTCAGGGCTTTATTTTTAACTTATCAAAGACACTTGGAGCATGGAGGATTATGTAGGGGCTCACATGTTTTAACTGTGGTAAAATGTTACCCAGTGGCGTTTACTAAAGAAAAACATGGATTTTGAACAATCTAAGTTCAATCCTCAAAGTACATATTTTATTTTTTTAAATTAAAGTTCTGACCCTCAAAAAAGTTTTGTCCAGAGTAAAATTTGTACTGATAATTTGAAAGTTAAATGTAAATTTGCATGTTTAGCAAAAATTTACAGCTCAAGGTTTGGAAATAGTTTATCTTATTTTAGTAGTAAACAGATACCTTTATTTCCATTTCTAAACCAATAAATAATCCTTATACCATGATTTAGATACAAATGTATTTCACTCAGTGGCAACAGGGAATACACAATATTACATTCTGAATTTTTGTATTCCACCAGTCTTTTATATATGTTGTAACAGGTCTTCTGATACTTTTTATAGTATGTGAATCGCTATGTGTGATCAAAACACCTTGTGCGTTAATAGGTGTAGTTTGATTGTTTGTACCTGCTGTCGCTGATAATTGATGAGTCAATTTTTGGCCTTTCTGCATGATCCGACAAAATACCAAACATGGATCAATAATAAAATACTGTATGATATGAATGTTGGATTGGATATACAGCCTTTGAAATGCCAAATACATTTTTACAAGAAATTTAAACTCTTTGTTAGCTAGGTTAAGGGGATTGGCACGCGTACACAGCATGCTTCATTCGCTGATTAAGCACAACTGTCAAATACAGTAGCTTACGATTAATCCAGTTCAATCTGATTCTCTAACAATGGGACCTTGGCATTGTAAATGTAATGTTATTCATTTTCTCACCAGTCATATTTTTTCTCGCTCTTGTTACAGAGTTAATCTCTCCCCTTTTCAAAAAAGACGGTACTTTCAGGGAAAAAGTGTGTTTTGGAGTGATAACACCAGCCTTTTGGCAAATGGGTTTGTTTGAACACCCCCCCCCCACCTATGAGTGCAGAGCATTTAGACGTAGGAATACAGATTTTTGTTTTTACATGTTTACAAATGAACTTATGGGGATTATTTTGAATTTCATGAAGTACTACTGGGTGACGAATTGCAGCAGGAATTTTAAAAAGCTGCTAAATACATATTTGTTGCTCTAAGTCTATGATAAATCGTTTGTGGTTTAAAGTTATCATTTCGCCATGGTTTAGCTTCAGTTTGGGAGTATTAAGTTGACTATTTTTGTATATAATCTACAAAGAACAAATGGTCAATAATCAGTGCAATTGTTACTGTTAATTTGGAGGACCTATCTCTTGTACATGTGCCATGCAAAATAGGAGAACCTGCTCAACAGCCGAGCCTTTGTATTTGTCTGAATGTGAGAGTTGACTTTGTTATTAACCCATTTGCGAGGACAATTTGATTTCATTATCAACAGTGTATTCTCCAATAGATCCCATCTGGAGATTCTTGTTCTTAGTTCTCAAGAGGGTTAAAAATCCCTGGTAGATAAGGCAGAGCTCTTAGATAGAATCCTTGCAGTGAAAGCATTGAGTAACAATTATGAACTAACACTGAGAGCAAGTGATCATTAAATTACATTTCATTAAGGTACTCCGCATGTCGTACAATTTATTTCATGATAAAGTTGAACGGATGTTGAAACGTAGAATGTCCTTAATTCGTTCTAAGTATAAATGAAAAATATAACGATAAATATTGTTGTCTCCTCGATGTCATTTCTCAGCTTGTGCACGATCTTTACTAAAACACAACTCTCAAAATCGATCTCTTGGTACAAAATATTTTAAGAAAATGCCGTTAGAAATGCCATTCAACGGCGGTGCCTACTGTCTGCCTTATCATACGTTCCTGTCGGTTCTTGTCATTTCCACAAATTATCCGAATATATATCAAGAAAGTTCGATGTTCTACGAATAAGCTCAATGCTTCTTATACGCTTCTGATGACAAGTTCACAGTTGTTAACGAAAACAAGCTAGAAGGGAGTTGGGTATGTCAAAAAGTCGTACGGTAATGTTGCCTGAACGCAGCTACGGTAGATAGTTGAGGAGTTGTGGGGACAATACAGTGACAAATTTCGCGAAAGTTGTTAAAAGAGGTGTAAACGCATAATGAGACGGACACAGAACAAAAAGTTGGGAAAACGATAACAGTAGTTTGATAGTCCAGGCTCATATTTCTCAAAACTTTTATCGGACAAGAAAGACTTGACGTCGGAAAGTATAATATATAGTCTACCCCGAAGAGTTTTAAAGTTTGCTGTACGCTCCTTCGATTGACGCTCTCCCCACTTTCAGGAATTTGCATAAGATGGGGAACAGTGACAGTCTGGGTAAAACTGCAATCTTATTGTAGATAACACACAAACACTTACATCATATTCTGAACTGTTGCATATACTATGTTAAACCCAGGACGGTACACCTGGCAGACACTAATTTAGTATCTTGAATCACATCTGGCAAGCTTGTAAAACTCGATGTAGAATCTGTGGAAATAATGCCACTGCCGAGTGAATGTTGATTCCCGGGCCACAATGCTCGACAATACCCTCAATATTCTTCCACTACGGACCGTCCTGACATGGTTTATAATCGATTACAAAAGAAAAGAAATGTCATATTTGAACTACCGTGCCGTTTGAGCCAAACATAATTCAAAAAAGTCACCTGCCTGTAAACAGAACAAATATGTCATCGAGCTTAAGATCGTGAAAACAAGCCAGTTTCAAAGCTGTTCAGCTGTTGTGCTTGAGGTGGGTCTAGGGGAGGGCTCCATATCAGAGAAAACAAGGAAAGATTTCATGAACTTAAAAATGTCTGGCTGAGACAACAAAGAAGGTGTAACAATGACTTTAGTAAACTGGCTTAGTTACATCATTGGCTATCTACAACATCCAGAAATGAAACCCAACTGAATATGCTGGACGACGTATTTTGCTATTAACTCATGATTTTGTGTGTGGAAGGGGCGGGGAGGGAGGGATGGAGGGGAAGGATGATGGGGGCGGCACATATATCATTACGTTGCTTCTTTTTTTTCTTTCTTTAGTACCAAAAAAACTGACTTTACGGATGTAAAGCTCGTTATGGCAATGAATATAGACGATTTGTATTTAAAACTTTCAAACTATTCCGAGAGAGGGGTAGTACACATCTCTAGTTACATTGGAATATTTCTACCTCACCATGTTATTTTTGTTGAAGGGGTGGGGTGGAAAGGGCGGCAATATTATCATTACGTCTTATCTATTTCTTTGCTCTTTACTACCATGGAGTGTAACTCTTATGATTTACGAAATAATGGATGTATTTCTATTTCAACTTTCAAACTACTTAAACGAGTACCACTTCAATAACATTGGAAAGACATCATTCACTCACTCACATACACACACACACACACACACACACACACACACAACACACACACACACACACACACACACACAACACACACAAACACACACACACACCACCCACACACCAACCCACACCCACACCCACACGCACAACACACACACACACACACACACAAACCAACAAACACACACCACCAAACCAACAACACACACACACATACATACATACATGCATACATACAACATACATAAACACATAACTATACACACATATTACTCATACATAGACATACACCATATACACCATTTACACAAACATCATACATACTGGTCCCCCCACATCACACAACGTAAACACACACACACACTCACACACCACGTACACCTACAACAAAAGCACAAACTAAAGAACGTTGAAAGTTTTCACGAAATTTGTGTTAGATCAAATGTATCTAGAACTGATTATCAATTAGTGTTAATGATTTGTGCAAATGCTAATTTTATAGAATACATTAGTCCATTCGTTTGCACTCTATCACTTCAATGTAATTGAATGTTCTTTTGTACATGTGTTTTATATATGTCGTGTTGCTTCTGTAAATATCTATTTTCCTGGTTGTATGTTTCTTACGTAACTTCCTCAATAAAACTACCTATTTCTTGTTATATATATTCTCTTTTACCCTGCGCAATTGACAGCATTTGAAGTTATATTTTTTTATCTTTCAACTTCTGTCATGGTCCTGGGGCAATTTATACACATCTTTATGTTTGTCACTTGTAACTGTTTTCCGCTCACTTGTGTGATCAATAAAGACTGATTATATTATGTATAAATATGTCATCAGGTTCGTTCAGAGAGTGTATGTAGTGTGTTTTTGTGCATTTTTGAGGTGATTATCAGCCATTTTTCACAGTGTAAGTTTCTGTGCTAAGCCGGCCAAAAGGAGGTAACAGTAACAAAGTGTATTTGGCGTCAATTGCCTTCTGCTGTGAACACACAATGTTGAAACTAGGACACCTGCGTTATGAGTTACTAAGAAAAACATAGGTCCTTCTTAACCATAGAACCTACAACGTTAATTTACCGTCCTACTCTTTGCGTCATATTTCAAATTCTAGTATTACTGATCTTTAGATTATTACAGACATGTCTTTGTAAAAATGTACACTGTAAGAGCAGTGAGGGAATGTTTGTTGAATGCTTCTTTGATGGGTTGCAAATCAGATCCCACTTTTATTTGTTGATGACAATTTTGAGTTCGATATAATCATGCATTCTCTATAGACCCTAGTCAATATATATGAAAAATTCTTAAATTGATTCATGAATTGAAGGCATTTACAGTATGCATAAACACACCACACACACAAAACACACACACCACACACACACACACACACACACACACACACAAACATACTCATCTCGTTCAGCACTGAGGAGTAACCAAGGCAATATGATGGATATCGCAGATATAAAAACTTGTTCTGCAGAGCGGAATCTGTTTATGATTCCGTTCTTTGTGAACAGTATTATGGCACGTAAGTGCCTGTGTGTGATTTAGATTTTTATCACTCTTTTTCTTGTCATTACTTGAAACACTAAATGCGGCAGATTATCGCAGGAGATCAATATCTTTGCCTTGCCTGAGATTATGTTGAGCTGAGACATTTATATTCAATAGTAAGATACATAAATAAAGTTTGAGAAAATGCCTTGTATTTTAAGGAAAGATATCAGTGTCTGGCTGGCGTAATGGCTGAGTTTCTTTTTGGAAGGATGCTTGGATAATAATAAGTTATTATCACTTGGCGCCAGTTTGATAGAAAAGATTATACAGTGCTAAAACATAAAAAGTATGTATTTCAGATTCTGTAGTAGTGTTGATACAATAGTGCAATATTTCAGCGCATTTGTTAGGAGGGTTTATTGTCGAGAAGAGTCCATGTATGACAACAAACACACTATTAATATACATGTACACTTCTGTATTGCACATTGACATACATACAGACACAAAACACACCGAATACCAAACCTATTTATTGTTCTAACAATTCATCGTTCATTACATGATGATGCAATCCAGCTGTAAAAGTAAAGTGATGAAGTTAACCTGTTGCTTTCAGATTCCTTGAAGATCCCTAGAGTTAACACAGGCAGATCCGTTTCCCGTGCCACGGGTTAAGGAATGGTGGGTGTCAGTATGCATACAATACAATACAAGATTATAATTACAATACAATACAATCATTATATATAGGCATTTCCAATTGTAAGAACTGATCAATGCACTTTACAAGCTTATACAGACTTACATATAATAATAATAATGATAATACCAACCTTTATATAGCTGCATACACATATCAATTCCAAAAAAAATTACAAAAGAAGTTTATTTACAGGTAGACATTTGTAGGATATGATGGCACGATGTAGATTATGGAAGCCAAATTCAGACGTAAATGACATCAACATTCACCAGGAATAGAAACATTTATACTAAATCTCATTATTATAACTTGTACACACCAACTTAACATCATTTACACCATTATTTTGATAATTTTTTTTTTTTTAACCGTTTGGAAAAAGAGCCCATAATTACTGTGGTTTGAGTAATGTAATGTTTCGCCACCTAGCTAACATTTTTGTCTGATGTACAAGAGAGAGAGAAACAAGACATAGCAAATAGTAGAATTAGATGTAGCCACAGATTAGATGTAGATGTTAGATATGAATATAAACATTGTATGTAATCATTGAATGACTAGAATAGAAACATCACATCTAATAATACATACACCCACATATTCCAAATCAAAGCCACATTATCAGTTTTTAGTCAATTCAGATAAGTTATCTCATCTTTCCTAAGTTTTTGTATTTGACTTAGACTTTTGTATTGTCTAGACTTCAGAAAACAACATTCAATACCGAAAACATTTGGAAATGACAAATTAAATGTATAAATAATCAGTTATAGTAGCATATTAATTATCATTAATGACAAACAGTCTGGCAACCATGACTTTATATCTCAAATATGGACAGGGTTTCAGAGCGGTGTGCTTTTCAGGACATTAAATGGTAAATGACTGATTGGGGGTAGTCTCAACTTGGGCTGAAACTAGTCAATCAGTCAACTATAGATTCTCCTGTGAAAATCTTGTATGTCAAACGTATGACTCTTTCTTAAAATAAACAATGTCAACATCACTCGTAGCAGGGAAACCTTGCTGTGCTGGCTTCTATGGCTCGGCTTATTTATTATCGTCCCCGGAAAAAAATAGATACTCCTATGTTTTGCTTTGATTTCTCCTGTAGTAACAAATTCAGACAAATCTCCCAGCGAGGAGGAGATCCACTCCTGCTATGTGTATAGTTTGGTGTATATTTTCAATCAATTTGGTTCTGAGAGCTTTCAAGTGTTCCAATTCATGTCACTACACTTTAATAGATGTTAATCAGTAGGTTATCTAAAAAAATGCAAGCAAAGTCATTTTTCAATATTGACCAAAACTATATGCTGCCTTTTAAAATGCATAGCATACTGATACTCTCTGTGTTAGAACTGAGACTCAAACAAAACAAATTGAAATGTACCCTTCCTTGTCAAACTTTCTCACAACTACCCCATATCAAATCACTACATTAACGGACGCTGAGAGCTAGCAAAGTCTTCAAATTAATTGTGAAGTAAAAGACACATAACAATGAAATGATGAATGTGTAGTCCAACTTTGAGTCCAATTAGTTACTTTTGAATGTTGGGCTTTTATTCCAGTTTTGAGATTATGACAGATGTCAGATAGTGTGTAAATTATTGAAATAGAAAACATAAACATTTTCCCATATAATAGCCAGTCTAGTCTGGGAGTATGCCTACATGTATGTTTTGGTTTGAGTATGAAAGATGGGTGATTACAATTCATTGTACACCTGGTAATAAACTATCTCTTTGATTTTTTAACTTGTGTTTCAGATGAACACACTGCATAAAAATGAGCTTTTGAACCAACTGTTTAAATATTTATCACACTGAAAATCTTTCATAAAAATTCACTTGGAAAGGCATGTTTTGATTACTTCCCTTCACACCACCCCAACCCCCCCCACACACACACTAAAACAATGAAATTATTCAAATTAAATTATTCATGTGGAGACTAACTGTAACCCTGGTTTATTTCCTCTAACCATTGATTTTGTCTAATTTGTGCTGTGTGTGTGTGTGTGTGTGTGTGTGATTGTGTGTGTGTGTGTGTGCTTGTCGTTTTGTGCGTGTGTGGATGTTTAAATCTGAGAATTTGACATTTTCAGTAACAAATCAATTAATCTTTCTGGCAATCTCCGTGAATACTGCGACAAATCACAATTATATTAAATTGGATCATATCTCTGAATCATATTACATTCAATGATTGAAAGGGTTATAATCATGAAGAAACAATGGCGGACATCATTTAACTCTAATATTTACTCTTCAACAGCACCCTCTAGGAGAATCGAACCATACATAAATACACATGTGGCGACTGTTGACTAAATCTTCAATTTTATGAAAACTTATCATTTATGTCTCGCAGTTTTCCATGACAACTATCATTTTCTCATTGTTTTGAAAGTTAAATAAGCCCACATATGATACCTAAATTCTGAAAAGACATGAATAAAACGCAAATTCTGTCTAGTGGAATGGACAAAATGTAACGTAACTAACCGTAACGTAACTAACCATGTTTTCTTTATGTTGCTAGTTTAAACATGAACAGATTTTATATCACTAAGTTTATATATCAAATGACTTTCCAGATGTCAGAAATAGCATGAATACCACAGTTTGTCTTCATGTTGAAAACAGGTTGAGAAAGTTGAGGTGACCAAAGATTGTAATTTTTTTCCATTGTCCCTTTTTCGTAACGTAACTAACAATAATTAAAGT
>JZLH01S0065741.1:0-28323 GCA_001188425.1 Eucidaris tribuloides | reverse complement strand
GTATCGATGTCTGCCTGCGACCCTGCACAGGTGCAACGGTGCGTCCCGGGGTGAGCTGCACTATTTTCCCCCCAACCCGTAAATGAATGAGGAAATTGTGCTATTTTGCATTTCTTTACCTCTCAATGCCCTTTTATGGCTGATTGGTATTTTAAAGGACACACTTGCAAAAAGTCAGTCGGCCTTATCAACATGTCTCGTGCAACTATCAGCAAAGATTACCATTCATATCAATCATATTTTATTACTTCATCTCTTGATCAGGACATTATTTTGAAGATTTGATGTCAAATTTTTGAATGGCTCTTATTCAATTTCAAGCTCACTGTGTTTAATTTTATCAATCATCTTTCTCATCAGAACTTATAGCAATCAAGCTATAAGCATACACACGAGGAATGCCTCCATACAATTTAATCTAGTCTAATATTACTAAATTATTCAAAGCATGAATTACTTTATGTGTTTACAAGATCTTGGTTCTTACTGTAATTCCCTATTTCCTCATCTTGCAGTATATCACATTATTTATTCATACAACTTTGACCTAGATTTCTTCAAATATCTACAGTTAAGGCATTACTCAACCATTTTCCCGAAACTATTTTGGTTAGGACTTCTATTAGTCTTAAAATATACTAACATATCAATGACTTATGCAGTGTTGCAAAAGCATCTGGGCTGAGACAGGAAAACAAAGTTTCTGCAAAATTCGGTCACACAAACTACTAAGGCTTTAAACGGGACTGACATGATTGGGAGAAGTCAAAAATGCCTCAAGAACCAAATGAGTTGAAACATATACCAATATATACACCGGTTGGACTGTATAGTTGGGCTGGAAACATTTGTCTTGAACTTGTTTACCTAAGGAGAAACATGTATTAATTTACCAGTACTGAATTAATCTCCAGCACTGATAGAAATTGATCCCATAGAGAATAACACAACAAACTTCACCATCACAGCATTTTCTGATATCAGAGGAAATGTATGACTATGAAATTTTCACAGCACAAACGATGAAGATTAGATTGGGTACTTGCACAACAACACAATTTTAATATCAACTGTTCTCAAACCATCTACATGCAGATGGTATTCCAAAAATGTCACTCTAGTACAGAAGAGAGTAGTTGAAAAAAAAACCCACAACACTTAGTTAAAAAACAAACAAACTTGTAGACAATTCATCATGCTGACAAAGTACTAACACAGAAATCAATATGTGGGACAATGTTAATTGTTAATATTGCAACACAAGGGAACAGTGATGAAAAATTCACCTGTTTAAACTTCAATCATTCAACTATTTATAACATTTGAAGTAAACTATTCCCATATGATAATGCAAATGTGATATGCTTTCACATGAACCAAAGGAAATGGGGAACTCTAATGAAGGACTTTCACTTCAACCAATACTCCAGTTTATCTTAAAATAGTATGCTTGATTCTGCTAATATTATTGTTTATTAAATTGAGGACTAAGTCCAATTTTGCCATTCCCTTTAAGCCCCACTAGTTGGTCAAGATTAATTGCCTCATGAAAAGCATAATTCATAAGCAGGAAGTGAGGTGTCTCCATGAAAGAGCCGTAAATTTTCCATGGCTATCTAAATCGGTAGTGAACTGGAAAAAGTAGGTTTGATATCAACAATGTGTCATACCATGAACTAGAGTACCCTTCAGAAAATGGGGGATCCCCCATATTTCATTTTGTCATGTGTGTACATTTTGCATGGACAGTTCCTATAGAGACTTTAATATGAGGCTATGAGACTATAATATCTATATACATGTACACTAAACACTCACATTCAAAATTACTTGTGTGTTAGATTTTAGTGCAAATTATTTTGTATTGTTGTCTTTAAATGGACAAAAACGTTGAGGAAAATGATAAAATCGTATTTCAGAAGTTGAGTTTCGTATCAAATCACTGAAACATACTGAAGCACACTACATACATGTACATCTTACAAAATACAGGTATTTGTTACATTTTATTCTAATTACACTTGTGTATTTACGCTGGAGGTAGCAGAAAAGAAACCCACATACCAGATACAGGTGTTCAGTGTATATTGCATCAACGATCAGAGTTGTTTATGGGTCGGAGTACATACCAAACACAGGTTTTTAGTGTAAATTGCACTGGTTGGAATTTTGTTTATGAGTCTGAAGAAGCAGAGAACATTCCAAACCCAGATGTGTCTTGTTGATTGCATGGTGACAATTTTTCTTTTTATTTTGTGCATGGGAAGCATAACTGTTTGTTGTTGTTATTTGCAAAATGACATGTTTATTCGTGCTCAGATTCAGGGAAGAAAAAGAATATATGCATATCGAAAGGCTTTTGCCAATTCGTTGTTTTGTTTTTCAATATGAAACTCTACTTTTAAATTACAATTTTATCATTTTCCCAGCGTATTTGGCCGATTGAAAACACCGCTACCAAAAAATTTGCATCAAAATCCCAAGTTTAAGTAATTTAGAACGTGACATGATCCAAGTGTTTAGTAAAAGCCTAACATGTATACGTAAAGTGGTGTTTTGAAACTTTCACCCTTCACTTTTGTATAACAGTACAAAGACCAAACCCCTTTTTTGAAGGAGGGGGGGGGGGGGGAAGGTGGGCATGGGTGACCATGAAAACATTATTGCAGATTATTGCAGCTGTGTCATGATCAATAATTAGAGAAAGTGAGACAACAAATTGAACAAATCTTCTGTTTTGCCGATCACTGTAATTCTGATATTTTTACCCATATGAAAGCAAATTAGGATCATGATTGCAAATCAAATCAGGAAATTCAAATTGTGCTCAAGAGGTTTTCTCTAATCACAATTCTCCAAAATCATGTCACATTTTTCTCATATGGACAGCTTGATCTCTAACACATGATTTTGAAGGTGGAGCCTACGTAACCCGTGCTCGTTAGGGCTATTGTACAAGTGTGTCACAGCTGCTCGATCCATCTGGTGCACATTTGATTAATAGTGTACCCAGAAATATAGCCATGTCTCTTCAACACAATTTAAAGTGATAGGCTAACATCGTGGAGCTTCAATTAAAAAAATGTCAAACTTTGATATCTGAGCTACATAGTAGTGGACAAATACACACCCTAGAATACAAAAGTTTGGAAAGCTATCCTGCCAATGGCAAGTTATGCATGAATAAACAATTTCTAATCTGGTGGATGATAAGATAGCCTAGATCTGCACACAGTAAGTCTATGGGAGGAAATGGGTAGGTGAATGTGGTCAATTTGAATGCTTGTAGATTTTCACTTTTTTAAAGCACTAAATCATCATTTTGAAATACAATTTTTTTTCAGGGCTTCATTTTGAGACCTTATCAAAGACACTTGGAGCATGGAGGATTATGTAGCTCACATTTTGTTAACTGTGGTAAATGTTAGCCAGTGGCTTTAAACTTCAAATCGTGTTGTCCAGATAGATTTTTTTGGTGATCCGACATTTGCTCCAGTAACAATATCTCAGAAGGCAAAGAGTAAAGGTGACCGCACCCTATACGATTTTCCGTCGCACGGCTCACCATGTTGGATCCGAAATAAAAAACAGCTTATATTTCGTACACGCTGATTTATTTCAGATGCAAATTGGTAAGTCGTGCGACGGAAAATCGCGTAGTGTGCGGTGGCCTTTAGGGTTAACGTTGCCATTGGGTTTCCAGTTCAAAATAGGGTTAGGGTTAGTGTTACAGTTCGTGATAGGGTTAGGGTTAGGGTTGAGGTCAGGGTTAGTGCATAAAATAATCGTCGTAGCAATTGTCAGACATTCATTTTTTCTCGCGTGTATGGTCAGTAACGCAATTACAATCGTGCTTGCAATCACAACGTGGCTGCCATGTCGAAACGCTCTGCAACAAGTAAAATTGGCCATTGGAGACGGGTCAGTTTTCCTAAGACCCCCCCCCCTCCCTCCCTGCTCCCCTCTATCTGTATGCCAGTGCATTTGTATCATAATTTCTCCCTTATGCAGGTTTAATCAGCCATACCTAATAAGCCAATATCTTTTTATGTCCAGGCGGAAAGAGATAATGTACTTAGCAAGACTTGAATGTTGAAATTCTAAACACTAATAGTGTTATTCCATGTGGCTGATAGTGTTTACATTAGACAGATAACTGCCACAGGCCTTCAGGGGATTATGATAGTGATTATACATGTAGGTGGATGGCCTGGAACATAATGCATGAACTGCAGCGGTTATGCACTGAAATATGTATTCACCAAAGGTAAAAGGGGGAACTAGCCAGTGCTGAGGACAGTATATGATACAAATATCAGCTTTTCATTAATGAACAAACTCATCAGAATTGAATGTAACACCTATGTGGCATTCTCCTTTATCATCATCATTATCACTTTTTTTATTATCACTATCATAAACATCATCATCATCACCATCCTTGTATCATTATCATCATCATCACCATCACCATCACCATCACCATCACCATCACCATCACCATCATCATCATCATTCATCATCACCATCCTCCTCCTCCTCCTCATCATCATCACAATCCTCCTCCTCCTCCTTGTTAGTATCATCATCATCATCATCATCATCATCATCATCATCATCATCATCATCATCATCATCATCATCATCATCATCATTCTCCTCATCCTTCATCCTCCACCTCATCATCTGTCATATCATTTGCTAACAAGGTTACTAAAACTCTATGCCTTTGGTGTTTATTACACTATTATTTACATTCATATCAAATGTAATATGCCTACCATGATCATGCCCTTTAATTCCAAGGCATGTATATTATGTACATAGTGGGTGTTGATCAGAAGCCAGCCAGAGTATATATGTGCCAGTCATGTCAGGAATTCATACATGTCAGCTACATGTAGGAGTTTTGTAGGCAAGGTGATGGCACTTGATGTCGATTTCAAGTGGAGTTGATGATTTAATACCCGACGCACCGAGCGCAGACTCAGCTCATTATACATACAAGGTACTTCAGAATTCGGACCTTGTAATACTGCAAGATTCATTTGCATACATAATGACAGCTTGCTTGCTACCACCCTTAATTCAAATTCTTAAATAACGGCGGCCTGCGTAACGATTCTAGAGCTAGATCTTCCCCAACATGAAATAAACATATCAAACTCTGTGTATGCAATCATGCCAGCACGCTATTGCAACGGACCATGAATGTTGTTTTGATTTTGCAGGATTCTCTGGGTCTTGGAGCAAAATGGAAAACATCCTCTTCCTGAAAGGTCTAAAGTGCAATTAGATAGATATCGTCTGCCAGACAGGCCCTGTAAGACTGGGAGACTCTTTGCGGTCAAATTTTAAAGGAAGCTATGACATCCTCTCTGGACCACTTCAAAACTAAACCACTTTGAAACATGCATCTACAGAATTTCGTTCTAAATGGTGATGTGTATTTTCAAAGCACCGTTTTTTGGGGGGGGGGGGGTAATCAGTGACTCATCTCTGCTAATGGTGTCATATTACTGACAGGGTTAAAATGAGGCAATTGAACAGTCTTAACATAAAAGATACCAAAATGTAATTTGGTGACATATTTTGGGATACATCCACTCCTCCCCCTCCTCCTCTTCCTGCTCTTTCCTCGTCTTATTTCTCTTCCTGTCTCCTCTTGCCCTCCTCCTCATTCTCCTCCTCCCCTTTCTCCCCCTCCTCCACCTCCTTCTCCTCCCCCTTCTTCTTTTTTGTCATCTTCTTCATCTCCTTTTTAACTTCTCCTCCTTCCTCTTCTTTGATTCACCACCTCCTCCCCTCCTTCTTTTTTGACGGTCTTAATCTTCTACTTTGTATCGTGCTACATACAATGCTACAAACTGGCGATTACAAAAAAAGGACTAGAACTGCCCCAGTCCTTTTGTCTTTAAATTGCCAGAATATGCTGGTTGCTGCCGACTCTTTAACCCTTCCACGGAGTCTTAATTTATTTTCCTGACCAGATTGATGTCTTTCCACGACGGACGGGTCAATCCGAGTGTAACTAAGGCTTCGAAAACACTGCCAAGCGATCTCGTCTGCGATACTCATTATCGTCACCCCGACATAATGGCTGGCTTTAGTTACTGCAGTCCAAACGCAAGAACAGTGCGCTCTAATACATTTCACACATGAAGGTTGCAACCATTTGAGAAACTGCAACAGCACGTCTAAATCAAGGCTCTACAAATATATTTTTTGTTTCCAGACAGTGTAATAAATATTATGCAAATCTGACTCCCCACATGAGCATCTTGGCTGATTGAGAAAGATCCCCCCGACTGCTGTATTAAGGCTCACTCGCAATTTACAGATTCAGATGCAGTGCGTGCATACAACTGTACACATCATGTGCTGGATAAGCATACAGTATGTGTATATTTCACTATACATACATGTACAATGTAAGTGTGATATGAAAGTATGGTGAGAAAGAATAAATTGTTTCTGATTCACCAATAAGGGCCCTCTACAGTTATTCTTCTGGCATTCATCACAGTACATTTGCTTTAATGGTTTTAGTGATAGGCTAGAGCCTGATCGGTTAAAGTGAGCATTGGGGTAAAAAATTCATTTTTATATTCTTATGATGTAATCACTGCCGGATCTTTCATTGATATCTTAAGTTTCTAAAATCCATATTTGTTTTATTTGGTAAGGTCCGGAAAGCGACTGGAATGACTCACTTTCGAATAGGGGTGTTGAACACTGCTGTCACGGACGGACACTTTTGAGAAATATTGATTTGGTCCTATTCTGACAATCATTAGATTGTCTCATGTTTTGTTTGTAAATAATTATAGATGAAACACAAGCTTGCTAAAATGCAGAAAAATATTGTGAAATTTTTTGTACAATATTGGTCAAACCGCATTTTTCTATTCACGTTTATGCAAATTTGTCCGTCCATGACAGAAAGAAAATTTAAAAGTTTTTTGTTCTGTTGCTGGAGTAATAAATTTAAACAAAAATATGCTGAGCTATCTCACTGGCAAAAGACCTTTAGTGTGTACGTACAAAACCCAGATCAATTAAATATTTATATACTAAATATGAATTTGAAAATATCACGGACGGACACAAATTTTGTCATGGACGGACATTTGCATTATACTGCAATGGTACGATAGGGGATTTCTTATTCAATGATTTTGTAAATGTGTTTTATCAGTTTGGGGAGATATTTCATGACATAAATCCAATAAATGGTATTGTAATTCATAAATATACCCCCTAATAACCCCTCCCCAACACACCCTCACATACAAGTGTTTTCATGCCCCCCGCAGACGAAGTCTCGAGGGGGTATTAAGCGTTGCCCCGTCAGTCCGTTGGTCCGTCCGTCCCCCTAATTTGTTTCCGCACGATAACTTACAAAATATTTGACCGATTTTAAATATTTTTGGTGTGTAAGTAGATCACACTAAAATACAGGTAATGTTCGAATTTGGAGTCCGCAAGTTAAAGGGTCAGAGGTCACAGCTCATTATATATGCAAATTGGTTTCTGGATGATAACTTGAATAATATTCGACGGAATTTAAAAATGTTTTGGAATGTAGATAGATGACAATAAAATACAAGTCAAGTTCGAATTTGGAGTCTGCAGGTAAAAGGTCAGAGGTCACAGCTCATTATATATGCAAAATGGTTTTGGAGTGATAACTTAATAAATATTTGACAGAATTTTAAAAAAATGTGGTATGTAGGTAGATGACACATATATACAAGTCAAATTCAAGTTGGAGTCTGCAATTCAAAGGTCAAAGGTCACAGCTCATGCAAAATGGTTTCCACACACTCAATAAGAAATGCTTACTGACTGCATTATATTTGGGGCATCTGTGTCCTGTGGACACACAAAATTTCTAGTTTATTCATCTTTCCGAGTTTATTAGTGATATGAATACTGGAATCTGGGCTGAAATATCAATTTTAATTGGGATAATGCCCATTTGTGACAAAAAAATGTCCGTCTGTGACGCCAAATGTCCGTCCGTGACACTGGAAGTGTCCGTCCGTGACAAAACGTTTTGTCGTTCTAGTAAAAGTTGCAGCTTGCTTCAAAATTACATACATATGTCAGGGAAGTCAACTTATTAGACTAACATCTGCGATGAAAAGAAATTGTCAGCATTGTTTCGTTTAGATAGAAATAACAAAAGATCACTGACAAGTGTAGAAACCCATTTCTATCCTGTCCGTCCGTGACATTGAATATTTAAATGATTCTATCTTTAGTAGGTAACCATGGCAACGAAATTCTATAAACATTTAACAATTTCAGTGATACTCTTTACAATGAACCATACACAAACTTGACAAATTTTACTACTTAATTTTTACAAGCCCTTAAACTTTCAGAATTTGTTAAATGTCCGTCCGTGACAAACTGATCAGGCTCGCTAACATTGTGGAGCTTCAATTCAAAAAAATTGTCAAGCTTGGATATCTGGGCTTTGTTCAAATGGACAAATAAACACCCTACAATACGAAAGTTTGGAAGGTTATGCTGCCAATGGCAAGGTATGCATGAATAAACAATTTCTACTCCGGTGGATGATAAAATAGGCTAGATCTGCACACAGTAATTCTATGGGAGGAAATGGGCAGGTGAATCCGGTCAATATGAATGCTTGTAAATTTTCACTTTTTTTAAAGCACTAAATTATCACTTTGAAATACAATTCTTTCAGGACTTCATTTTTAGACCTTATCAAAGACACTAGGAGCGTGGCTGATTATGTAGCTCACATTTTTTAACTGTGGTAAATGTTAGCCAGTGGCTTTAACCTTTTAGATGGTTAAAATAAAATTTGAGAGGAAGGGGGAAAATGCACTCCTATTAAAGAGAAATGGCAAGATTGGAAGTAGTCCTCAATTTAACACACAATGCTCCCAGAATCAAGTATACTGTTGAAAGTTTCTGCTGTGAAAATGTCATTGTCACATTTCCTTTTGTACAATTATCATCAGAAAATAAGGGCTTAAATTAATCGAAGGCCACCGAAGGCCATGGCCTTGGATGCTCTAGTGACTGGCCTTAATGACCTTGTCATTGGCATGGAAGATTCTTGTGCCCTTTTGAATTTTCCCCATTTGTGATGTCATATAGGAATGTGCCCTATAGTAAACTGGCCTTGCCCTAAAAATATCAAAATTTAAGGCCTGGAAAGTGGTGTGATGGTGAAATTTGATTTCTAGCTTTCTAAGCGATCAATTTCTATTGGGGCCTGAGATTGATTCAATATTGGTAAATTAACACTTGTTTTTCCTCAAGTAAACATATTCAAAATGATATTTTTCAGTCTTGGACACTCTAGCCAGTGAAAATATTGGTATACATTTCAACTCAATTGGTTCTTGAGGCATTTTTGGCTTCTCCCAATCATGTCACTGCCCTTTAATCAAATAATGCCTACACTTTTCACAAAACATGCTTAAAATAACCCCCAATATATCATTTGATACAAAAGTGAAGAAAGACAGACACACATTGCTGTCCGCAGAACACGAAGGATATATTTAAAATAAAAATCCCAGACACAAGGTTTTTCATATAGGTGATATTTTCATCTCCCCTGTGCATAGTGATGATGGATGAATGAAATTACTGCCGCAGTCAGCAGAACTCGAGACTATATCTGGGACTAAGGCAGTAATTAAAGTGATACATTATCTGCCCAGTCATGGGTGTATAGATATCGAAATTGCAGACCCATAGTGCAGTACATTACCTTGAGGGACTTATTAATAGACTTCTACTTGGTGGGCAGTACTGTATGAATATGAATGTATTATTCATGCATGTACCATATATACTCACAGACTGTACACACTTGTACATAACATGGAGCTGTGTTTGTTTATGTTGTTCCATGTTTGTAACAAACAGGATTTGTTTTATTTGTAAAGTTGTAGAATGGAATATTGCAAAATGATTGAAAACATCTGCAGTCATGGTTGCTGGATGGTTTTATCACTATGGGCTGACAATTACACTTTCTTTGGAAAGGTCCTGTTTGCAAATTAAAGTTTAATTTACAAACAGGACCTTTCCAAAGAAATGGATTCAACACCGTATGAAAATAGGTTCAAGTAGGTGGAATACCCAACACTTTCATTAAATAAGTTCCCCCATACATTAATCAGTAATGTGGATTTGGTAGATCCAGAACATTTATAAATTCCAACATTGAAAATTTAAGCAAATTTAGTTGATTTGTAAACATTTGACATGTCATACCAGAATGGCTCTCCGTTGACTCTTGAATACAAACTTTCATTTTCTGGGCTAGCAACAACGCAATTAATCTAGAACCTCGTAAAAGGCCTGCAAATTTGTCTTAACCTTACATACCAGGAAAAATAACAAATCTTTTCGGGGGCTACTTTTCTTGTTTCATTGTTTTCCAGATATTCTTTTGTATTGAACCCTATGGCAATTTACGGGGGCTCTTTTACATATTTTGGGGGCTCTTTTGCAATTTCGGGGGCAAAATTGCCCCGAGCCCCCATGTATTTTTTTCCCTGTTACATACCTGAGAAAAGAAGAAGAGCAAATTTTCAGTTTTCATGTAAAGTCAAAATTTGTAAAAATTCATAAATGTGTCCATTGTACGGGTATTTAATTTCATCTGTTCACTAGAATGGATTTGGAATAACTGTTACACCTTGTTGCAGTTGCAGCAGAGGCTGCTCATTAATTATTCGTAAAGAGTAACCTAGATATTGATTGATTTCTGCTCGACTGATTATACACGACAGCCTCATGTCTGGACGGAGTGCCGATCTCCTACAGCCCTGTACTTTCAGGGCAAACAGGCAAATCAAATACCATTCAATTTGAATGCGATTACTAATGCATACACGACAAAACTGTCATAATACTGCATTATGGACCCATCTGACGGACCTACCTCCAGGAAATTATTCGACAATAACAGTGAGACGACCTTGGCACAGCTGTACCAAAATGAATCATCTACGACGATCCGGCCCGCGTTCGTCTAAACCTCAAAATAATACATCCCTCCCTTGTTCCAACACATAATTTGTTTTCTATCGCAGCATATGTGATACGAGTGTGGATGAGTCATTATGCCGCAATGCAATGCGCAAGCACATATGTCAGTCAGACTTTTTTCTCTCACGACACAATAACCAGTCTACCGACAGTTACGTTGTTCTCCCCGTGCCTAGTGTACGGATAGGGGGGATGGTAATGTTCCCAAATCCTCAAGTTCGGCAGTGATGATGTCGTGTCATGTGGGTGACCTTGAATTCGTCGACTCACGACCGGAAACATGTGTTATGCACGTCACAATGTTTAGGCAATGTGAGGGTATAGTGCAATGTGTCTTTTCTGCAGGTAGAATCACACACAATATTGTCAAGGAAATGGCAAAATTTACTCTCACTGGCTGATATCCAGGAATAAATACCCCATTAAAGCTTCCTAAGCAAACAATATACAGTATTGAGGTACACTTTAAGACACTTTATAACATTGTGGAAGCCCCATTAAAAAAAACAATTGTCAAACTTTGCTATCTGCCATATCTGATAGTGTTTGAATGGACACAAAACTAGAACTGGCACCTGAATTATTCTCAGCTGATGATAATTCTGCTACACTGCAGTCTATGGGGGAAAACTGGAATGGTTGCTCAATGACTTTCACATTTTAAAAGCACATTATTATCGTTTTGAACTGCAAATTTTTCAGGGCTTTGTGTTTAGACCTTATCAGAGACACCGGTAGCATGGGGAATCATGCAGCTCAGATTTTTTAAACTGGAAACATTGTTATATTTAAGTAACAGACATACTGTAAAAGTACAAGCTCCCACCTGTACATCAAACATTTTATAAACATTTAAGAAATTCAGAAATTTAAATTTATACTTTCCATATACGGTGACAAAGTAAAGAGATAAAGATATACCTAATGTATAATGCATGCACATATGCATATTGGCATCCTTACATTTGATATCATCACATGGTAAGGTGGGGGGGGGGGGAGAGAGTTGGCTTAGAAAATATTGCCAAGCTCTCTGAAATGAGAAAAGTACATCTTATGTAATGAAAATGGACAACTTGTGGCCAGGTCATAGGTAAACAAGAAGCAACATTTTGGGATATTTTTTTTCAAATGACGAACAATCAAACATATAGGACAACTCTATCACTTCCTGTACCAGCGACAGCAACAAACAATCCCACTCTCTCTCAAGTTTTGACCCCACCCCCCATCTGTGATCCACTCCCTCTGCCTCGAAAAACAACACAATGCGACAATACGCACACTGTTACTCAAACATGTACACATTCGCCAACCCACGCGTGCATAAGGTGTTTTACTCATTAGCTCCGAGGTCAGATCTCGGAGACAAAGCGCCAACTCGAAACGAAACATCGCCCTTGAATTTTCCCCATTCTCTCTAGTATCACGAAGGCTTGGCGAATCGTGACCTTTAATCAAAGTGACTGAAATTGCCATTAGATACAGAAATAGGTCGAAGTTCCTATCTATAGTGTTGAGGTGGTGGGGTGTATATAATCCTGTTTATAGTTACATACATTTACATGTAACAGTGATGAGAGATTAGCTCCTTGGAAAACTAGGAAATATCTCTAACATACTTGACTCATTGAACTTTGATGTAATGTTTTGCAGTCTAATCAATTGTGCAAATTTAGCAATTCTCTCACAGTTGGAGAAACATGAAGTACTATATTTGGATGTGCAGGGTAGTGGACACATTGGCATATATTGATCTACATGAACTACATGTTGATTACTAATAAGTAAATTTCACAATGAATTGTAGGAGTAAATGGTTTTGATAATACAAAGTACACACATGTTCTTTATTTATCAACTAACTGCTTTATCACAAAATATCAATTTTCAAATGATTCAGGTCATAAGTACATGTACATGTATGTGCAGTAATTGTTTGTGTTTATTGGGGGAGGGGAGGGGGCAGTGTCTGTCCTTGAAGATGCTACCATGGGTAAATAAGTTGTTGCTATTATCATAATTCTTCCACTTCATAAAACTGCATTATGATCAGGGAATTTCACATTTTATATACCCACAATACTTAAAGGAAAAATGTTGATACCACGTTTAACTATATGGTCAACACATAGTTCTCCCTATCCTTCAACATCTACCTTAGCTAGTAAATCGTCAGATGTTTGATGAAAAAAAAAATGAATAAGGCAGAGAAAAGAAACTTAATCCCTCCCACCCTAGATTTTATGTACTGATTACAGTCACTAAATCCGGGACTGGGCCTGCTTTATGAGGCCGCAAATAGATGTATGTGTCAACCACGTGGGAAATCAACAAATGCTGGATTTTGTCGTCGTCGTCGTGGTGCAGCACGGTGGAGAAAATGTTCCATCCCCCTAACAACAAGTGGGTCGGTCACATTAGACAGCTGATCGAACAGAAATCAACAGGGACAAGCCACACAATCTCTTGTTTTGTGACCTGCATAACGAACAAATGCACGGTCGTCTGCCGAGCAGATGCTATCGTTTATTTGTGTGTTGTTGTTTCGGCATGGGGAAGTCTTTATCACGCCAATTTTGTTTATTTGGACGTTTTTATCCCCCCAACCAGACTGTATTGTAGCTAAATATAGATTACTCAAGGCTTTCTCTTGAATCAAAATCAAGCCTGTTGCCAGTGAATAAGAAGGCACATCATAATTATCTGGCTCAACATAGCATTCAAAGCATGGTACTAGAAGCTTGAAATAGCAATGACAATGCGGCTATAATAAAATCTGCAAAAACAATGAGTATGAATGAATTAGAACTTCCCGTTTTCAATTTGAAGTCTAAAAACATAACAAAACAAATTGAATAATAATCTGTTCAGTACTTAAAATAAGCTAAGGGAATAAAGCCATTATCACGGGACTTCAGTTTTTAATGCATCTGTTGATGTGAACAAATTATTGAAGTCATCAATGATACACTGACAAATCATTGAACAAGAAGAAAAGTAAAATAGATTGTGCAGTTCCACTAATGCTGAAAGTTCAGAAAATTAAGTTTATTTGTACAGTATTTCATTACATCTTACAAAGCACAAAGGAGGAAAGATCATTTTATTTTATTTTAGTGGAATTACTGATATAGTAATTAAAATGCAAAAAAAAACAAAAAAACCCAAAACATGTAAAATGTAGCTGAAAGACGTGTTCTACTACTTTTCTATAAAAGTGGAAATAGCTGTTATTCAAAACATTTCCACATACATGTAGCACAAAAAATAGCAAACTGTTACATGTACACGCAATTCTGTATATATACAACAAGAGATTCATCGATCACAGTGAAATTAAATTTACACAATTATGGGCTTTACAGGTGTTACAAGAAATTCTACACCCCATGGAAATTATGGCTACTGTATGTGATCCTTCACAGTTGTGTCTAAACTTCAAACAATGCCTTGAAGCAAAATACAAGATGATTATTACAATTACAGACCTTCATACCATTTTGGCTTCTTTCTTCATTTAATGGCAACCAACTTATGGCTTTTGGAAAAACAAAGTTTCTGTCTTTGAAGTACATGTACTGTATACGCCATATATTTCACGTCCACATATTTACGCGATTTTGCCTCAAGACGGGGAATTCGCAGGAGTATATTTTCGCGATTTTATTGCATTTGCATTCACTTTGTACAGAAATGTCAGAAAGTGGAAATTTTTGTGTTCAGTAAGTTGCGAAATTCGTGAAAATAAAACCACCGCAAAATATTCAGCACATACAGTACTTTGCAGCTCATCTTTCCAACAATATGTGAAATGTATGTGCTCGTGTAAGAGGGAAAAATACATGGGGGCTCAGGGTAATTTTGCCCCTGAAAATGACAAAAAAGTACCCCAACGTTGCTAGAGAGCCTTCATAAATTGCCTCAGGGTTGAATACAAAAGAATATCTAGAATATAATGAAATGGGAGAAAGAAGCCCCTATTAAGAAGATTTCAATATTTTCCCTGTTGTGTGTGTATGTCCACGTGTGTGTATGTGTGTGTGTGTGTGTGTGTGTATGTGTGCATGTGTGTGTGTGTGTCTGTGTGTGTGTGTGTGTGTGTGTGTGTGTGTGTGTGTGTGTGTGTGTGTTTGTGTGTGTCAATGTGTGCATGGACACATGCCATAATACGTATAATTTCTAGTCACTAACAAGTAGTTAAAAAAAAACTAACCTATGGACATATGGTGACTTCATCAACTGCATTAAAGATTATTTATTGCTACCATGCACTAAGCGGTACAATTACTTTTTGATTTTGGTAAAAGGCCAGATAATCTGGTACACGCTTACCGCAGTTTTAATCGTCAATTTTAGGAATGAAAGCACAGATGTAGATTTCACTTCTATATGTTTTACCAGTAAAGGACATGCGTTCTGTACATCTAGCCCACGTACATGTACATGTTTTGTAACTCCCCTTAGTTAATGAGGTCGGCCAAATAACTCTAGTTCTTCCCAGAAATTAATGAGCTTTAGACTCCCTCCAAGAAATTAACAAGCTGTTTTTCATCCATTGAATAATGCCAGAAGCCACACAATGAACTTTTTTTTGCAGATGTTTATAAGATACCATGCATGAAAAAATAGTGACATCGGGTTCAGACAAGACAAAGAAAGATTGGTTAACAGCAGAAGAAACATACAAACAAAGACGAATTTTGGGTGACCAAAAGACTTTCCTTTTCTTTCCTTATACCCATGAATCAACCTCTGTTTATGACTAAATAATGATATGAAATGAAAACGTTGATTTCAACTATGTTACCAGCTCCTGGGATTTGTGCACAAATAATTTACTTAGTGTGATTTATGATCCAAATGAAATGCTGCTATATCAATCAACATACTACATGTAGTATTAATTATAAATACCATTAATTGTAATCATAGCTTTGGTAAATGGTAAAAAACAAAATTCTTGCAATCACGTTTTCTTTTTTTATAGACCTATATGGTGTATTAATGCGTGGAAAATTACTTGCTACGAAACTCTCCCATTTTTTGAGAAATTACTCAAAATGTAAACATTTCCCATAAGTAATGTACATACTGCTTCATGTCCTCCCGATAGTTTAGACATAAAGATTTTCTGATGTCTGGGGTGACAATAGAATACTTTGTGAAATGTGAACCATTGACGAAAATGTTGTCTGGTCGACTGAAAGCATACTTGGGCTGGCTTCAACTTTCATAAAGGATATGGAAAAGACAATCCTTTATGGAAATGGCATCAGGTTTAATCGTTTATTCAGTCAAAACTAATTGTTAATTTATTGAAAACAAAATAAATCTGAAACAGTACTGTACAAACATAAATGTATTCACTTTTACTTTTGAATCATTTCAGTCTACCTTCTTTGACCCTCAAAAGGTCATGCATAGTGTTGCCAGAGTGCCAAAGTTATGTATTGACAATTGATTCATCTTTGTAATTAATTGCACTATCTCATAAATGGTCAAAACTTAGGCACTGCAACTTCTTCGTTACGCTTGACTTGACACAATTATAGATAAACCCAAACCATAAGGATTAAAAGATTAGTGAGGATTAAGAGGACAAGAGAATGAAGAGATTAATTGATGAGTTTCTACGAATATGCCTGAAGGTGGAATCGCACAGCGCGTTAAGGGTTAAAAGGATATCACAAGGCATTAAAACTGAGTTACCCCAAATAAAGAATCAGCTTTCAGTGATGAGTAATAGACAGTTGAACCTATTTGGAATTGGCATGGGACAATTGTGAATAATTAACATACAAAAATATGAACAATTGTTTCCAAGCACTCATACATCATCTCTAATCATATGCTCATTTCGCTACACACAGTCTGTCAGTTATAATGCGCGGACATAAAATGCATTGTGGCATTTCACTAATTCCATTTCATTTACATGCAGTCGTAAATATCTGGTCGATTCACATCACGCTGTGGAGATGTCATGAATAGTTATTAAATACAGATGAATCAGATGATGAAAAAGGTCAATATTATTTATTCGGGGAAAAAAGCGTGATTGTTTTGACGATGAATAAACTCATGCCAGGCCGGCACACGGACACTAGACAGACTCATCGCCAAATGGACAGTGACGGACGTGTATGTAAATACCAATAAAGTAGCGCAATTTCGCAGGTGACGAAGACACGAACTAAAGTGACCCTAATTCCCCGAATGTTTCCGCCTCGCGAGTTTTGCAAACAAACACCCCTGCTTCACGGGGACCGACGGATCGTCTGACCACGCCACTTTAAAGATGGCGACAGGCTGCCACGATGGGGCCAGACGCCCGGTGCGCTCTCTCTGCTGCGTGTGGCGTCAGCTCCACACCATGGGGGGTTCACCGGAGTTCACGATTGTGCGATTCGAGAGGCGGCTCGCTAACGCTATCTCCATCTGCGTAAGTCTCTCAGCCGTGCCTCGGTCTGTTCTTTTTTTGGTTTTGATGTACTGTAGCATTTCATCACATCGGATGAGTCATCGATGGTTCGTCGAGGTGAGACGGCCACGTGTATTGCATCAAAGGGATATACACGTTCTAGTATTGATTCTATTACAATAAAGTGCTGGATTCGCTGTATCATACCCAAGCTATGCGTGGTGTGAAATCAGATGATATTCAAATTCTGATCAGGTGAAAACTATGTAATGGATCAATCATATCACAGGGGTATATTCATACTAGTATTGATTCTATTAGAACAAAGCAATGGTTTTGCTGTAATCACAGCTATGCATTGTGTGAAATTCAGTGATATCATTGTAATAAAAATTCTGATCTGGTGAAAATTATGTGATGGATCATATCAAAGAGAGTATTGATTCTATTAAAACAAAATAAATGGGTTCGCTGTAACACACCAAAGCTATGCATCGTGTGAAATTAAATAATATCATTTAATAAAAATTCTGATCTGGTGAAAATTATGTGATGGATCATATCAAAGAGAGTATTGATTCTATTAAAACAAAATAAATGGGTTCGCTGTAACACACCAAAGCTATGCATCGTGTGAAATTAAATAATATCATTGTAAATTCAAATTCTGATCTAGTGAAAAGTATGTGATGGATCATATCAAAGAGATATATATGCTAGTATTTATTCTATTAAAACAAAAGCGCTGGATTCGCTACAACATGCCAAAGCTATGCAAGCATGGTTTGAAATCAATTAACATCAATGTAAATGCAAATCTGTGGAAAACAATGTGATGGATCATATCAAAGATATACTTATACTAGTATTGATTCTATTATAGAACAAAGCAATGGTTTTGCTGTAATCACATACCAAAGCTATGCATTGTGTGAAATTAAAGGCAAGGTTCACCCTGAAATCAAGTTGGTTTTAATACAAGCAGAACAATGAGAAACACATGTTAACGAAAGTTTGGCAAAAATCCATCAAAGAATAACAGAGTTATGAGGTTTCATAGTTTTAAATTTGTGACGTCACATGCGAGCAGCTCCCCATATGTCATGTGATATATATTCCATAAAAAATACGTTTTCACAGAAATTTGAAAATGATTTTATCTGTGCATTCAATATCTTATCAGAAACATAATTGCATACATGCTTCTATGTAAAACCCCCATTCAGTTATACATGAACCATATAAAATGACAATTTATGGAATTTATGTTACATGACATATTGGGAGCTGCTCGCATGTGACGTCACAAATTTAAAACTTTGCAACCTCATAACTCTGTTATTCTTTCGTGGATTTTCGCCAAACTTTCATTAATATGTTCCTCTCATTGTTCTTCTTTTATTAAAATCAACTTGATGTCAGGGTGAACCTTGCCTTTAAATAATATCATGTAAATTCAAATTCTCGTCAGAAAAGTACTATGTAACAGATCATATCAAAGGGATATACCAGTAGTATTGTTTATATTAGAACAAAAGCGAACATGCCAGAGCTATGCATGGTGTGAAACCAATATCATTGTAATTTCAAATTCTGATCTGGTGAAATGTCTGTGATGGATCATATCAAAGGGGTATTGATTCTATTAAAACAAAAGTCCGGGATTTGCAAACATGCCAACACTATATGTGGTGTGAAATCAAATAATATCATTGTTTATAAATTCTAATTCTGATTTGGTGAAAACTATGTCATGGATAATAGGGTTGGAAATAAACATTATCTCTCTAAATGTAATTTAGGATTTTGCACTGTGGTGAAAATAATATTCTAGTCTGAACTTCTTCAATATGAATTTAAGAAATGGGTTCCTCTTTGCAGAGCTGAAATATAAAATATCCCCCTCCACAAAAAAGGAAGGATGCCATGATTTTGATGAAAAACAATCATATCTCAAACAATAAGTGGAACAACATAACAACTGGGATAGGTCATAGCTGCACATCAAAATCTGTAACATGTATTCCACTCCAAATGACACAAATTGCATACATTCTTTTTCTTTTACTTTGATGATGTGCTACCCGTGAAGTATTTGGTCTCTTTGACAGAAAATTGAAGTATTATTAAAGGTATGCGTGAACTGGAATAATCAACTTTGCTTTGACAAGTAAAAAAAAACCAAAAATACATGATATGCTGAAACAGATACCAATACATTACCTTGGTCAGACAGTATAGTTCAGCGCACTCAGGCTAGAAGGATTTGTCTTGATCTGTTCACTTGAGAAAAAGCCCATTAATTTACAACAGGTACAACTTAGTTTACGGGCCTGATAAAATTAATCCTACATGATGAGGAAGCTACACAACAATTCCATGTCAGCAGCAAGAAATGTACACAGAATACTTGATTCTGGGAGCATGTGACCTTAAATCAATCACAATATCTTATCTGCCATTTCCTGTAAGTTTGTTGTCCAGTGGCGATAATGAGCATATCATTTGGTGGGTCAGAAACGAAGGAGCCAATTCATTGGCGATGGGGTGGGCGGGGCCAGAACAAATGAAGGCACAATCATTTGAGGGTGTCACAGAGAACAAGCTATACAAATTTATCAATTAAAGCCTCTCATGTACCATGATCAAATTTCATTGGGGGGAGGGGGACAAGCATTCCACCCCCGTCCCCGTAGACCCACCCTTTCCTAACCCCCAACCTCCCTTAATCCCCACCCTCCCTAACCCCCACCCCTCCCTATCACCCTTCCCTAACCCCAGCCCTCCCTAACACCCCTCCCTAACACCCCTTTCCCTACAACTCCCTTCGCCACCCACTCCTCCCCTAACCCACCCTCCCCTAATACCCCATCGATTGATACCAGTTGTGTTGATATACAATGAGAGAATGACTTATAGTACTGGTCTCTGCGCGCCACAAAGCATACGGCAGCTGCTGTATAACAGCCTTACCATCCAGTTTAGGCCCTGACAAGCCACGTGGATCAGGAATAAAGGATGCCCTAGTAAATATCTCTGATGTGATGTTTAGCCGTGACATACGGTGACATTTGTCACAAGGTATCGCATTCAGCCGCTCGTCCGTGACAAATGAGAGCCAATTAGGGCATCACATGATCGGAAGGGTTTGACAATCGTTGAGGAAGTTATCGTAGGAAACCCTTGTAGGACACAAAGCCGACGACAAGACTCACATTGTGCACGTAGATGAATTTTGAGAATACAGGGAATTTATAACACAGCGTGTCTAAAGTTTACGAATCACAGACAGTATGCTAACTGATAAACAAACTACTACAAAGTTTATCATATTTGTTGTGGCTTTATTTTCATGAATTTTGCAACCAAACGACCGTTTAAAAAAAATCACTTCCTAAGATACCTGAACAAAATGAATAAAAATGCAATAAAATTGTAAAAACACGCACCAAACTTTAGTAAATTCCATGTCTTGTAGCAATGTCATGAAAATGTACAGTATAGACCTGTTTGGATTGGGTGCTGTTTTTTTCATGCTTATGTCTAACTGGGGGGCTTCGAGCATGCATAACAAAAACACTGACATCTCAATGCAGGTAACAAAAACACTGACATCTCAATGCACCTGACTCATTACATAACCCTTCGAATTGTCTTTTCTTCTTGTTTTAGAAGCCCCCATCATGGCTGACATAAACTCCAGTGTTCTGAAACTGAATTGGTCTATAGGTATTATACATGTATACAGTATTTCAGGCCACCACAATGTACACATACTAGTCTAACAGTGTTTGTGAAATGGCAGAAAAGCTTATAACTTGTTATTTGTGCCAGGAAAACTTGGCATAAATGATAAAAAGATTAATGAGGAAGGAAGCCAGATAAAAAATGCACCAGGTATGACCACCCGGGTCTATTCAGTTCTTGATCAATAGGCCAATGATGACAATTTGTCATGTGATTTTCAGTACAAAACATGTGCAATGATGCAGTCATGTAGAAGCGTAATGTGTTGTAAACTGTAAAGAAATGAAGATGAAAAAACAGCAATGGATTAAAAAAAATCTACATTAATAATTAGTCCATTCTTATATAGCTCACAATATGTGATGAGATCAGTTTCTTGCCCTTGGATATGATTACCCTGGTCACTGGGATACAATTTCTAACCTACAATAACCATTTCAATCTACAATCATACGTTGTAAGATGAATGTACTCTTTTTCTGCCAAATATCTGGTTAATAATTTCCCAGATGAAATTTTGCGGTTCCATCTTATCCCTTGAAACAATAAGTACAAGGATAACATATGTTCAGGAGGTAGTCAGCAATGAACTCAATTTAGAGGGTTGATGCTATGATGATGAAAAGGGTTCCCTTGTCATAACAATATCCAACACTTATAACCTTATGGACAGTAAACTTTAGGAATAATGTACCATATGATTAGCGGGCAATGAACCCCAAGATATTACACTATTGGCAAACAATATTTAGACATTTGAATATTACTGGTAGTGGATAGGAGCATTCATTTCCATTATTGTGATTCCATATTCACGGCTCTATAAATCCCATTTTTACTAGAAAGAATTGTATTTTTCCAGAATAATCCAAAGATTCTTGAAGTGCAATGTGTGTTGTTACTTTTAGTATAAGAAACACAAATAGAAAAGAACAGTAGGGTGAAAGACATACTAGAAGAAATAGCAATAGAGCATGCTCATCTTCAAATCTTGACCTAATGTGTCTCTACCCGTTTTGGAATTGTTTTCATAATTCTTTTTAAAGTGTTTTGGTGAACATGTACCCTGTACCACAACATGCCACTATGGCTTCTTGTTTCCATGGCAACTGAGAGGCCAACCTTCTTAACTATTTTCTTTTCTCTTTATAGTATAGTTCAAGCCCTGAGTTTTGTTTTCCTTTTTGTTTTGTTTGTAGCCCATTGGGAAGTGTTTCTGATTGAAATGCGGCCATTTGATAATTCCTAACCTAATTGTGGTTAAAAAAGTAGATCACTTTAGTTAGTTTGAAAGAGGATGGTGGGGTAGGGAGGGGGGGGGGGGCTAGACTAGAGGTGAAGTTGAGTTCTTTAAATGCTGAGCCAAGATGACAAAAACACTATCCTTGTTAAAGCCCAAATACAGTTTTGGTAAATGATAAAAAATGAAATTCTCTGCAATTACGGTTTTTTAGATAGACAGACCAATATAATATATCAATGCCCCGAAAACTGCTCGCCCTGCAGCTCACTCATTTTTGAAACAGTACATAAAATGCAAAATGTTGGGGGGGGGGGACCTCGACATTTCCCACAGGTAATGTACACACCACTACATGTTCTCCGATAATCCAAACATCACAAATTGTCACTATAAACACTTTTCAGTGGGTTTGACATTGTTTTCTGATGTCTGTGGTCACAACAAAATGCTCTGTGAACGATTGAGGAAAAAGTTGTCTGATTGACCAAAACTATACCTGTCATGACAGGATGAAAAAACGCCCTCTTTTGACTAAAATCATGAAAAGGATGCCCCAGTGACACCCATAATGCAACGAAAACAGCCTTGCAGGGTGGAAAAAAATGCAACATTTGTTTTCCTCCCATAATCTGTACACTATGGCACTGCAACAGTCCATGTTCCTGAATATGTGCCTGTATTCCGAGAATAATTGTCCTACTCTCTGTGGCTGAGTTGACCCGTGACAGTGGGCCTTTAATGAACAAAATCTATTCTGCCATATGTTGGCATGTTTACTGACAGTTGACCCCTACATTTTGAGTCTAATCTATTTTACACATTACTCAGACTGTTTTCAAATGGCGGCCATATCGTGATTGCAAATATGATTACAATCGCAATTACTCTAATCATGTTATTTTAATCCATGTGAAAGCAAACTAGAATCATAATTACAAATCACACTGTGACATTCAAATTGTGCTCCAGAGGTGTTTTCTCATCACCATTCTGCCAAATCACGTCATGGTTTCCTCGCATGATAAGCTTGACCTCTTAAACATGATTTGGGAGGTGGAGCTATGTGACATGTCATTAACTTTTACTGGAATACAACACACTCTATGGCATATACAAGTGTGTCACAGCCACATGCTCCATCTGGTGCATGGCTGATTGACAGCAACACCACTCTGCCTGTTCATGAGCATTTCAAACTCTAATCGTGTTGACTACAAACTTTTTTATGTGTATGGTCGTCAGTCAGTAACTACTCTTATCACGGTGATTGCAATCGTGTCTGTAATCACGTTTCGGCCGCCATATGAAAATACTCTACGTTATCTGGGCTAGGTGTCCTAGTTTGAAATATAGACAGCCACAACAATATGTTTACTTTTACAGAAATATAAACTTGCCCTGACCTTCCCCCTTAGAATGAGGTTACAGGTAGGGCATGTTTGCCTGTACATACAGCAGGTCTCAGACGCAAGCTTGCACAACAATATACTAGCAACATTAATGACGGATGGATATGAAACTGAATCCATCACATTAAGTAAATACTTAGTCACTGATTTCATGACCGCACTATAAAAAAAACCAGGTCACCAAATGTTGTGACTATTCGCTGTATATAGAGATTCATACATTACAATCCCTTACAACTCACAATACACTGAACCAGGAAATTAACCATGTTGAACAGTTAAATTTTATTTTAAAAATGTCAGCCTATTCCTGGTAATAATATCATTTTTACAGAGAGCTTTAATGTATGTATTCGTGTTTAACTGAAAAAAAATTATTTCAAAATAATGTCATCCTTTCCTGGTAATGATATTATTTTCACGAAATACAGAGAGCTTTAATTTATGTATTTGTGTTTTACTAGGAAAAAATTGGTTTGCTGATGGGATTAAGATTTTTATTGGGGAGGGTGGGGTGGCTTGAATGGGACTTGACCCTTTAAAGCCAAAAAATGCCTGGCACAATTCATACAAGTTTGAAATCCACCTCGAAAACAAACATGATTGTGTGTGTGTGTGCGTGCGTGTGTGTGTGCGTGCGTGTGCGTGTGTGTATGTGTATGTGTGTGTGTGTGTGTGCATGTGCATGTGTGTGTGGGTGTGTGTGTGTGTCTTTTCACTACATATCAATAAATATACACATACTGATTTGTCTTGATTTATTTTCACATAAAAATAACACAGTTTGACAAACTTAAAAATTACACATACAACCAAGTCCATGATACAACAAAGTGGTAGAACTGCACTGTCCAGGGCTTATCAAATATATCAACAAATTTGTGCAAAAATTGACATGCTGGTAAGAAATGATACAATTGAAAATCTGCACTGTGGGTGGTCGGAGTGGGATAGAATCAGTGATGGATTAATTAGAGAACACACAAAAAAGATGTGTACTAACAACTGCTGTAAATTAGATAATTAATGTCATCCATATTCTAATCAATCATTGACGATACGTTTAGGCCGTGACATCAATCCCGTACTACCGTTCTGTCGATTCATTAATTGGTTATGACTTGTCAATTCTAAATAAGGATATGCACGAGTGCACAACCATTAACGAGGTCCACAAATATAAATAGAGAGCTAAAAATGAATATTCACGCAGCCCGATGACGTCAGTACTAATTATGACCAATTAACAACATCCAACCGTGGTGTCTAAGTTTTGCCTTCTGCCGGGCCATCACGCATTTTGATAGGATCGTTAGTAAATACTGACGACATGTTTGGCTTTTCTTTTAATCCCTGGTGAAAAACGAAGGGCTAATCAAGGATGATGCACTCATAAAACCACAAAAATTATTCTATAAACCATCTTGAGGCATCAAACCACCAATTACGTACTACATGTTATTATTACTCATGATATAATGTGTTTCAAGGTCGCTCAAGTTCAGCACGTTTATGATGACTTGTCCCCCCAAAAAACCACCGTGTAATACAGCATACTGTTTTTAAAATGTCTTTTGGCTATGTAACCGATACTAAAAGACATGTGGCTGCATTATCAATTTTAGGAAAAAAATTGATTGAAATTCATAAGACTTCAAGAGAAAAGAAAGCTCTATTACTACTTTCATCTATTGCTAACTTCAGATTTGAAACATTTTCTGTTTTCTTAATTTTGAGTGTATCTTCTACAAGCAGTGTAAAGTTTACATTCAAACCTACCACTATTTCCACTACTACCACAAATGCTGCTGCTGCTACTACCAATGCATATTAACCCATTGGCTACGGGAACCGGATCTGCCCTGTGTTAACTCTATGGGATTTTCAGAATCTCAGAGGCAACGGGTTAATTCTATTACTACTATACTTCCACTATTTCTCCTCCTACAGTACTGGTACTACTACTACTACTACTACTACTACTACTACTACTACTACTACTGTTATTACTTCTACTACTACTATTGCTACTACTACTTCTAAATTCTACTACTACTACTACTACTACTACTACTACTACTACTACTACTAACACTACTCCTACTACTACTACTACTACTACTACTACAACGACTACTGTTACTGCTGTTGATACTTTTTAACTGCTACAACAATTTCCCCCTCTTTCAACTCCACCTCCAACTCCAACCTCTACTTCAATCGCTACTTCTTTTTCTACCTCTACTACTACCACTAAGGTACTTTGTTGCCATCCCCCATAGTACATCATTTTCCCCTTTTGTACAGATTAATTTGTTTCTCATCAAAATGTCTTTATCAGTCACTCCTGAACCTTTTGAAACATTGAGGGCAAATCAATGACTAACCCTGACAGGGAGAAGGGTTAAGGAGGGTGAACATACCCGTGAGGCTTCAGTGTAAACAACCCATAACTCAGGATTAATTGACTGATTGTTTATAGATATGATGCCAATACTAGCACAGCTGTGCTCTGCAGTCACATGGACCCTGTTTACATAATGGTCTGAGTGATCACACCTTATCACTACATTTGAGTCATCCCACAATATCGCATGTGACATTTCGTAAATAGATATTCTCTCACTGTTCTTGTGTGATCAATGAGATTATGTGATATTGAGTTGGTACTTTGGGGTACATGTTATCAGTCTGTGTAAACAGGGGCTTCCTTTTTTATGACATGTTAATATGAAGACTCCTCTACAGTACAGCTCACTCCAGAGTGCCATCTTTAGGAAATGAAAGAAAAATAATGTTGAGTTTATTAAATATAAGTTTTTTCCCCTGTATTTTCAAATCTTATTTTTGTATCATTGCATTTTAAGCCCAAAAGTTGGACGGGCCTGTAAGCCATTGGCTACAGAGAACCGGATGTACCATGTAGATTGTGTCATTCATTTGCACGTCAAAAAACATCTAAATGAATGAAAACAGCTGAAATCATATCCAATGTGAAGATAATATAAATAAACACCTCTCATAGAGACTTGGGGTAAAATATTGAGTTTTGGTGAAAATCTGGACGGTTAAACTTCATCCTTTTTCAAATTACTCAGAAGCATTTTCAAAAAATCTGCGACGTCAAACGTGCACGTGCCATTCCAAAATTGTCCGATCAGCCGTTAGCCAAAGGTCGTGCGGAGGTTAGCCGTTTGACCAATCAGCGCGCTCCGCTTGTCTTGCGACGTTACACAATAACCGCGATTCACAGTTTGAGCAAAATTGAAACTCACGGAAAGAACAACATTCTGGTAACATGTCGTAATTAGTTTTTCTCATAAAACAACAAATTCATGACGTATGGATCTCATACTTTCAACACACCATTTGTAAGTACTAAACTACCATTTGGTATTAATAATGAAGGGAAGTAATGGACTTGCACATCCCTGACACAATCTTTAACTCTATGGGGATTACAAAATCTTGGCTGGCAATGGATTAATGATGAAGTACTACTACTGTTACTAATACTACAACTACAAAATGTAAACTGAGTCATTAATGTTTAAAATGATAAAACATCACAAATAAACAACTGTATTGTTTTGCCCTCGGGTGCGTGTTTTCAGGATTGGTCTGATCAGTCAAACCCGGGCACATCACAATAATGAACGACTTTTGCACAAATATAACTGATGTCATCGACTCCACGATCCACCAATATTGTTCTATATGAGCAATCATCATGGTTTTTTTTGTACACAAAATGTTACTAAATTTTCATTTTCTCTAAAAGAAATATTTTCTTCATCTCCGTACCCCACATATGTTCAGACTTTCACAGTTTTACATGATTCTTATTCTAAAGTGTGTGCAGACAAAAGCAGTCAAGAAAACAAAAATTTAGTGAAACTTCTGTCATTCAAAATGGACGGTTGCTCCGGTAAATGTCAGAATGTTGCCAATTTTGTAACAATATATGAAATTTTCCAAAATTTACATCCTTTTTCCTATTTGTTCAATGTTTTTAAAACTTTCACTGATGTGTTTCTCTGATTTTTCTGCATCTATTCAAAGCAACTTGCTTTTGACCCTGGAATTCCCCTTTAACCCGTTGGAGACAATTTGATTTCACTATAACACGCATTTTCCATAGACCCCTACACGAGTTAACTCGTACTTAGTCTTCAATGGGTTAACATTTACAAGTACATCCATTTGAAACAAATGACTTGCCAGCATGAAGAAGTCTCAGATTTCTTGAATACATATTTTGCATACATATAAAGATATGATGGAAATGCAGAATGCATACCCCGATTGGAAGTGACCCCATGGAGACAAAACCAATTAGCCTGAGATAAAACAATTTCAGTTGCCTTGCAAAATAATCAAGCACAGAATTGCAGTCAAGTGCAATGTCTGCAAACACAACACACACAAACATACAGTATACTCCGGGG